>JAUJEF010000563.1:0-42299 GCA_030444885.1 Citrus sp. QX-2021 | reverse complement strand
GCCTTGGGGGGAGGGGCTGGCCAACTTCGTCCGCCGGACTCGGAATAACACGAGACTTTGCGAGCGGCCTCCGCGTGCCAAAAATTGGCCGCGGGCACAGCCAAGCCTAAAATAACCCCGAAGGCCGGGTGCCAATTTCGACCATCGGAAAAATGCCACAAAAACGGGTGGGCTTTAGCCTTGGGGGGTTGGGGCTGGCCAACTTCGTCCGCCGGACTCGGAATGGTGCGAGACTTTGTGATGGGCCACCGTGTGCCAAAAATAGATCGTGGACACAGCCGCGCCCAAAAATACCCGCCCGAAGGCCGGGGCGCCAAGTTCGTCTAGCGGAAAAAGGCCACAAAAACGGGTGGGCTATAGCCTTGGGGGGTGGGGCTGGCCCACTTCGTCCGCCGGACTCAGAATGGCACGAGACTTTGCGAGGCACCTCCGTGTGCCAAAAATAGGCTACGGCCACAGCCGCGCCCAAAAATACCCGCCCGAAGGCCGGGGAGCCAAGTTCGTCTAGCGGAAAAAGGCCACAAAAACGAGTGGGCTATAGCCTTGGGGGGTGGGGCTGGCCAACTTTGTCCGCCGGACTCGGAATGGCGCAAGACTTTCCAAGGCACCCCCGTGTGCCAAAAATAGGCCGCGGGCACAGCCGCGCGCAAAAATAACCTCCCGAAGGCCGGGGCGCCAAGTTCGTCCAGCGGAAAAAGGCCACAAAAACGGGGGGGCTATAGCCTTGGGGGGTGGGGCTGGCCAACTTTGTCAGCCGGACTCAGAATGGCGCGAGACTTTGCGAGGCACCTCCGTGTGCCAAAAATAGGCCGCGGGCACAGCCGCGCCAAAAAATAACCGCCCGAAGGCCGGGGCGCCAAGTTCGTCCAGCGGAAAAAGGCCACAAAAACGGGTGGGCTATAGCCTTGGGGGGTGGGGCTGGCCGACTTCGTCCGCCGGACTCGGAATGGCGCAAGACTTTCCGAGGCGCCTTCGTGTGCCAAAAATAGGCCGCGGGCACAGCCGCGCCCAAAAATAACCACCCGAAGGCTGGGCGCTGGTTCGTCCAAATGAAAAGGCCACAAAAACGGGTGGGCTATAGCCTTGGGGGGTGGGGCTGGCCCACTTCGTCCGCCGGCCTCAGAATGGCGCGAGACTTTGTGAGGCACCTCCGTGTGCCAAAAATAGGCTACGGCCACAGCCGCGCCAAAAAATACCCGCCCGAAGGCCGGGGAGCCAAGTTCGTCTAGCGGAAAAAGGCCACAAAAACGAGTGGGCTATAGCCTTGGGGGGTGGGGCTGGCCAACTTCGTCCGCCGGACTCGGAATGGCGTAAGACTTTGCGAGGCACCTCCGTGTGCCAAAAATAGGCCGCGGGGAGAGCCGCCCCCAAAAATAACCTCCCGAAGGCCGGGGCGCCAAATCGTCCAGCGGAAAAAGGCCACAAAAACGGGTGGGCTATAGCCTTGGGAGGTGGGGCTGGCACACTTCGTCCGCCGGGATCGGAGTGGCGCAAGACTTTGCGAGGGGCCTCCGTGTGCCAAAAATAGGCCGCGGGGTGAGCCGCCGCCAAAAATAACCGCCCGAAGGCCGGGGCGCCAAATCGTCCACCTGAAAAAGGCAACAAAAACGGGTGGGCTATTGCCTTGGGGGGTGGGGCAGGCGAACTTCGTCCGCCGGACTCGGAATGGCGCGACACTTTGCGAGGGGCCTCCCCGCGGGCACAGCCGCGCCCAAAAATAACCACCGGTAGGCCGGGGCGCCAAGTTCGTCCAGCGGAAAAAGTCCACAAAAACGGGGGGGCTATAGCCTTGGGGGGTGGGGCTGGCCGACTTCGTCCGCCGGACTCGGAATGGCGCAAGACTTTCCGAGGCACCTTCGTGTGCCAAAATAGGCATGCGGCACAGCCGCGCCCAAAAATAACCGCCCGAAGGCTGGGACGCCAGGTTCGTCCAAATGAAAAAGGCCACAAAAACGGGTGGGCTATAGCCTTGGGGGGTGGGGCTGGCCCACTTTGTCCGCCGGACTCAGAATGGCGCGAGACTTTGCGAGGCACCTCCGTGTGCCAAAAATAGGCTACGGCCACAGCCGCGCCCAAAAATACCCGCCCGAAGGCCGGGGAGCCAAGTTCGTCTATCGGAAAAAGGCCACAAAAACGAGTGGGCTATAGCCTTGGGGGGTGGGGCTGGCCGACTTCGTCCGCCGGACTCGGAATGGCGCAAGACTTTCCGAGGCGCCTTCGTGTGCCAAAAATAGGCCGCGGGCACAGCCGCGCCCAAAAATAACCGCCCGAAGGCCGGGACGCCAGGTTCGTCCAGCGGAAAAAGGCCACAAAAACGGGTGGGCTATAGCCTTGGGGGGTGGGGCTGGCCCACTTCGTCCGCCGGACTCAGAATGGCGCGAGACTTTGCGAGGCACCTCCGTGTGCCAAAAATAGGCTACGGCCACAGCCGCGCCCAAAAATACCCGCCCGAAGGCCGGGGAGCCAAGTTCGTCTAGCGGAAAAAGGCCACAAAAACGAGTGGGCTATAGCCTTGGGGGGTGGGGCTGGCCAACTTCGTCCGCCGGACTCGGAATGGCGCAAGACTTTCCAAGGCACCTCCGTGTGCCAAAAATAGGCCGCGGGCACAGCCGCGCGCAAAAATAACCTCCCGAAGGCCGGGGCGCCAAGTTCGTCCAGCGGAAAAAGGCCACAAAAACGGGGGGGCTATAGCCTTGGGGGGTGGGGCTGGCCAACTTTGTCAGCCGGACTCAGAATGGCGCGAGACTTTGCGAGGCACCTCCGTGTGCCAAAAATAGGCCGCGGGCACAGCCGCGCCAAAAAATAACCGCCCGAAGGCCGGGGCGCCAAGTTCGTCCAGCGGAAAAAGGCCACAAAAACGGGTGGGCTATAGCCTTGGGGGGTGGGGCTGGCCAACTTCGTCCGCCGGACTCGGAATGGCTTGAGACTTTGCGAGGGGCCTCACCGCGGGCACAGCCGCGCCCAAAAATAACCACCTGTAGGCCGGGGCGCCAAGTTCGTCCAGCGGAAAAAGTCCACAAAAACGGGTGGGCTATAGCCTTGGGGGGTGGGGCTGGCCGACTTCGTCCGCCGGACTCGGAATGGCGCAAGACTTTCCGAGGCGCCTTCGTGTGCCAAAAATAGGCCGCGGGCACAGCCGCGCCCAAAAATAACCGCCCGAAGGCTAGGACGCCAGGTTCGTCCAGCGGAAAAAGGCCACAAAAACGGGTGGGCTATAGCCTTGGGGGGTGGGGCTGGCCCACTTTGTCCGCCGGACTCAGAATGGCGCGAGACTTTGCGAGGCACCTCCGTGTGCCAAAAATAGGCTACGGCCACAGCCGCGCCCAAAAATACCCGCCCGAAGGCCGGGGAGCCAAGTTCGTCTATCGGAAAAAGGCCACAAAAACGAGTGGGCTATAGCCTTGGGGGGTGGGGCTGGCCAACTTCGTCCGCCGGACTCGGAATGGCGAAAGACTTTCCAAGGCGCCTCCGTGTGCCAAAAATAGGCCGCGGGCACAGCCGCGCGCAAAAATAACCTCCCGAAAGCCGGGGCGCCAAATTCGTCCAGCGGAAAAAGGCCACAAAAACGGGGGGGCTATAGCCTTGGGGGGTGGGGCTGGCCAACTTTGTCAGCCGGACTCAGATTGGCGCGAGACTTTGCGAGGCACCTCCGTGTGCCAAAAATAGGCCGCGGGCACAGCCGCGCCAAAAAATAACCGCCCGAAGGCCGGGGCGCCAAGTTCGTCCAGCGGAAAAAGGCCACAAAAACGGGTGGGCTATAGCCTTGGGGGGTGGGGCTGGCCCACTTCGTCCGCCGGACTCGGAATGGCTTGAGACTTTGCGAGGGGCCTCACCGCGGGCACAGCCGCACCCAAAAATAACCGCCCGTAGGCCGGGGCGCCAAGTTCGTCCAGCGGAAAAAGGCCACAAAAACGGGTGGGCTATAGCCTTGGGGGGTGGGGCTGGCCCACTTCGTCCGCCGGACTCGGAATGGCGCAAGACTTTCCGAGGCACCTCCGTGTGCCAAAAATAGGCCGTGGGCACATCCGCGCCCAAAAATAACCGCCCGTAGGCCTGGGCGCCAAGTTCGTCCAGCGGAAAAATGGCCAAAAAACGGGTGGGCTATAGCCTTTGGGGGAGGGGCTGGCCAACTTCCTTCGCCGGACTCGGAATGGGGCGAGACTTTGTGAACGGCCTCCGCATGCCAAAAATAGGCCGCGGGCATAGCCGCGCCAAAAACTAACTGCCCGAAGGCCGGGGCGCCAAGTTCGTCCAGCGGAAAAATGGCCAAAAAACGGGTGGGCTATAGCCTTGGGGGGAGGGGCTGGCCAACTTCGTCTGCCGGACTCGGAATGGGGTGAGACTTTGCGAGCGGCCTCCGCGTGCCAAAAATAGGCTGCGGCACCCCCCAGCGGAAAAATGGCCAAAAAATGGGTGGGCTATAGCCTTGGGGGGAGGGGCTGGCCAACTTTATCCGCCGGACTCGGAATGGGCGAGACTTTGTGAGCGGCCTCCGCGTGCCAAAAATAGGCCGCGGGCACAGCCGCGCCCAAAAAATGGGTGGGCTATAGCCTTGGGGGGAGGGGCTGGCCCACTTCATCCGCCGGACTCGGTATGGGACGAGACTTTGCGAGCGGCCTCCGTGTGCCAAAAATAGGCCGCGGGCACAGCCGCGCCCAAAAATAACCCCCCGAAGGTCGGCGCGCCCAAACCCCCCCGCGGAAAAATGGCCAAAAAATGGGTGGGCTATAGCCTTGGGGGGAGGGGCTGGCCAACTTCCTCCGCCGGATTCGGAAAGGGACGAGACTTTACGAGCGGCCTCCGCGTGCCAAATATAGGCCGCGGGCACAGCCGCGCCCAAAAATAACTGCCCGAAGGCCGGGGCGCCAAGTTCGTCCAGCTGAAAAATGGCCAAAAAATGGGTGGGCTATAGCCTTGGGGGGAGGGTTTGGCCAACTTCCTCCGCCGGACTCGGAATGGGGCGAGACTTTGCGAGCGGCCTCCGCGTGCCAAATATAGGCCGCGGGCACAGCCGCGCCCAAAAATAACTGCCCGAAGGCCGGGGCGCCAAGTTCGTCCAGCTGAAAAATGGCCAAAAAACGGGTGGGCTATAGCCTTGGGGGGAGGGGCTGGCCAACTTCGTCCGCCCAAAACTAACTGCCCGAAGGCCGGGGCGCCAAGTTCGTCCAGCGGAAAAATGGGCAAAAAACGGGTGTGCTATAGCCTTCGGGGGAGCGGCTGGCCGACTTCGTCCGCCGGACTCGGAATGGGGCGAGAGTTTGCGAGCGGCATCCGCGTGCCAAAAATAGGCCGCTGGCACAGCCGCGCCCAAAAATAACCCCCCGAAGGTCGGCTCGCCCAAACCCCCCAGCGGAAAAATGGCCAAAAAACGGGTGGGCTATAGCCTTGGGGGGAGGGGCTGGCCAACTTCGTCCGCCCAAAACTAACTGCCCGAAGGCCGGGGCGCCAAATTCGTCCAGCGGAAAAATGGCCAAAAAACGGGTGGGCTATAGCCTTGGGGGGAGGGGCTGGCCCACTTCGTCCGCCGGACTCGGAATGGGGCGAGACTTTGCGAGCGGCCTCCGCGTGCCAAAAAACAGGCCTTGGGCACAGCCATGCCAAAAAATAACACCCCGAAGGCCGGGGCACCAAGTTCGTCCAGCGGAAAAATGGCCAAAAAACGGGTGGGCTATAGCCTTGGGGGGAGGGGCTGGCCAACTTCGTCCGCCGGACTCGGAATGGGGCAAGACTTTGCGAGTAGCCTCCGCTTGCCAAAAATAGGCAGCGGGCACAGCCGCGCCCAAAAATAATCCCCCGAAGTCCGGGGTGCCAACTTCGTCCGCCGGACTCAGAATGGGGCGAGATTTTTGCGAGCGGCCTCCGCGTGCCAAAAATAGGGCGTTGGCACAGCCGCGCCCAAAAACAACCCGCCGAAGGTCGGCGCGCCCTAACCCCCCAGCGGAAAAATGGCCAAAAAACGGGTGGGCTATAGCTTTGGGGGAAGGGGCTGGCCAACTTCGTCCACCGGACACAGAATGGGGCGAGACTTTGCGAGCGGCGTACGCATGCCAAAAATAGGCCGCGGGCACAGCCGTACCCAAAAATAACCACCCGAAGGCCGGGGCGCCAAGTTCGTCCAGTGGAAAAATGGCCAAAAAATGGGTGGGCTATAGCCTTGGGGGGAGGGGCTGGCCAACTTCGTCTGCCGGACTCGGAATGGGGCGAAACTTTGCGAGCGGCCTCCGCGTGCCAAAAAAAGGCCGTGTGCACCGCCGCGGCCAAAAATAACCGCCCGAAGGCCGGGGCGCCAAGTTCGTCCAGCGGAAAAATGGCCAAAAAAGGGGTGGGCTATAGCCTTGGGGGGAGGGGCTGGCCAACTTCGTCCGCCGGACACGGAATGGGGCGAGACTTTGCGAGCGGCCTCCGCGTGCCAAAAATAGGCCACGGACACAGCCGCGCCCAAAAATAACCGCCCGAAGGCCGGGACGCCAAGTTCGTCCAGCGGAAAAATGGCCAAAAAACGGGTGGGCTATAGCCTTGGGGGGAGGGGCTGGCCAACTTCGTCCGCCGGACTCGGAATGGGGCGAGACTTTGCGAGCGGCCTCTACGTACAAAAAATAGGCCACGGGCACAGCCGCGCCCAAAAATAACTCCCCGAAGGTCGGCACGCCCAAACCCCCCAGCGGAAAAATGGGCGAAAAAAGGGTGGGCTATAGCCTTGGGGGGAGGGGCTGGCCAACGTCCGCCTGACTCGGAATGGGTCGAGACTTTGCGAGCGGCCTCCGCGTGCCAAAAATAGTCCGCGGGCACAGCCGCGCCCAAAAATAACCGCCCGAAGGCCGGGGCGCCAAGTTCTTCCAGCGGAAAAATGGCCAAAAAACGGGTGGGCTATAGCCTTGGGGGGAGGGGCTGGCCAACTTCGTCCGCCGGACTCGGAATGGGACGAGACTTTGCGAGCGGCCTCCGCGTGACAAAAATAGGCCGCGGGCACAGCCGCACCCAAAAATAACCCCCCGAAGGTCGGCACGCCCAAACCCCCCAGCGGAAAAATGGCCAAAAAACGGGTGGGCTATAGCCTTGGGGGGAGGGGCTGGCCGACTTTGTCCGCCGGACTCGGAATGGGACGAGACTTTGCGAGCGGCCTCCGCGTGCCAAAAATAGGTCACGGGCACAACCGCGCCCAAAAATAAGCCCCCAAAGGTCGGGGCGCCATGTTCTTCCAGCGGAAAATTGGCCAAAAAACGGGTGGGCTATAGACTTGGGGGGAGGGGCTGTCCAACTTCGTCCGCCGGACTCGGAATGGGGCGAGACTTTGCGAACGGCCTCCGCGTGTCAAAAATAGGCCGCGTAGACAGCCGCACCCAAAAATAACCCCCCGAAGGTCGGCGCGCCCAAACCCCCCAGCGGAAAAATGGCCAAAAAACGGGTGGGCTATAGCCTTGGGGGGAGGGGCTGGCCAACAAAGTCCGCCGTACTCGGAATGGGGCGAGACTTTGCGAGCAGCCTCCACGTGCCAAAAATAGGCCGTGGGCACAGCCGCCCCCAAAAATAACCCCCCGAACGTTGGCGCGCCCAAACCCTCCAGCGGAAAAAAGGCCAAAAAACGGGTGGGCTATAGCCTTGGGGGGAGGGGCTGGCCAACTTCGTCCGCCGGACTCGGAATGGGGCGAGACTTTGCGAGCGGCCTCCGCGTGCCAAAAATAGGCCACGGACACAGCCGCGCCCAAAAATAACCGCCCGAAGGCCGGGGCGCCAAGTTCGTCCAGCGGAAAAATGGCCAAAAAACGGGTGGGCTATAGCCTTGGGGGGAGGGGCTGGCCAACTTCGTCCACCGGACTCGGAATGGGTCGAGACTTTGCGAGCGGCCTCCGCGTGCCAAAAAAAGGCCGCGTGCTCAGCCTCGCCCAAAAATAACTGCCCGAAGGCCAGGGCGCCAAGTTCGTCCAGCGGAAAAATGGTCAAAAAAGGGGTGGGCTATAGCCTTGGGGGGAGGGGCTGGCCAACTTCGTCCGCCGGACTCGGAATGGGGCGAGACTTTGCGAGCGGCCTCCATGTGCCAAAAATATGCCCCGGGCGCAGCCACGCCCAAAAATAACCGCCCCAAGGCCGGGGCGCCAAGTTCGTCCAGCGGAAAAAGGCCACAAAAACGGGTGGGCTATAGCCTTGGGGGGTGGGGCTGGCCAACTTCGTCCGCCGGACTCGGAATGGCGCGAGACTTTGCAAGCGGCCTCCGTGTACCAAAAATAGGCGCCGGACGCAGCCGTGGCCAAAAATAACCGCCCGAAAGCCGGGGCGCGAAGTTCGTCCAGCGGAAAAAGGCCACAAAAACGGGTGGGCTATAGCCTTGGCTGGTGGGGCTGGCCCACTTCGTCCGCCGGACTCGGAATGGCGCGATACTTTGCGAGCGGCCTTCGTGTGCCAAAAAAAGGCCACGGGCACAGCCGCGCCCAAAAATAACCGTCCGAAGGCCGGGGCGCCAAGTTCGTCCAGTGGAAAAAGGCCACAAAAATGGGTGGGCTATAGCCTTGGGGGGTGGGGCTGGCCAGCTTCGTCCGCCAGACTCGGAATGGTGCGAGACTTTGCGAGCGGCAACTGTGTGCCAAAAATAGGCCCAGCACAGCCGCGCCCAAAAATAACTGCCCAAAGGCCGGGGCGCCAAGTTGGTCCAGCGGAAAAAGGACACAAAAACGGGTGGGCTATGCCTTGGGGGGTGGGGCTGGCCAACTTCGTCCGCCGGACTCGGAATGGCGCGAGACTTTCGAGCGGCCTCCATGTGCCAAAAATAGGCCCCGGGCACAGCCGCGCCCAAAAATAACCGCCCGAAGGCCGGGGCGCCAAGTTCGTCCAGCGGAAAAAGGCCACAAAAACGGGTGGGCTGTAGCCTTGGGGGGTGGGGCTGGCCAACTTCGTCCGCCGGACTCGGAATGGCGCGAGACCTTGCGAGCGGCCTCCGTGTGCCAAAAATAGGCCCTGGGCACAGCCGCGCCCAAAAATAACCTCCCGAAGGCCGGGGCGCCAAGTTCGTCCAGCGGAAAAATGGCCAAAAAAGGGGTGGGCTATAGCCTTGGGGGGAGGGGCTGGCCAACTTCGTCCGCCGGACTCGGAATGGGGCGAGACTTTGCGAGCGGCCTCCGCGTGCCAAAAATAGGCCGCGGGCACAGCCGCGCCCAAAAATAACCCCCCGAAGGACGGCGCGCCCAAAACCACCAGCGGAAAAATGGCCAAAAAACGGGTGGGCTATAGCCTTGGGGGGAGGGGCTGGCCAACTTCGTCCGGCGGGCTGGGAAAGGGGCGAGACGGTTGGAGCGGCGTCCGCGTGCCCCAAATAGGCCGCGGGCACCGCCGCGCCCAAAAATAACCCCCGAAGGTCGGCGCGCCCAAACCCCCCAGCGGAAAAATGGCCAAAAAACGGGTGGGCTATACCCTTGGGGGGAGTGGCTGGCCCACTTCATCCGCCTGACTCGAATTCGGGCGAGACTTTGCGAGCGTCCTCCGCGTGCTAAAAATAGGCCGCGGGCATAGCCGCACCCAAAAATAACTGCCCGCTGGCCGGGGCGCCAAGTTCGTCCAGCGGAAAAATGGCCAAAAAACAGGTGGGCTATAGCCTTGGGGGGAGGGGCTGGCCAACTTCGTCCGCCGGACTCGGAATGGGGCGAGACTTTGCGAGCGGCCTCCGCGTGCCAAAAATAGGCCGCGGGCACAGCTGCGCCCAAAAATAACCCCTCGAAGGCCGGGGCGCCAAGTTCGTCCAGCGGAAAAATGGCCAAAAAACGGGTGGGCTATAGCCTTGGGGGGAGGGGCTGGCCAACTTCGTCCGCCGGACTCGGAATGGGGCGAGACTTTGCGAGCGGCTTCCGCGTGCCAAAAATAGGCCGTGGGCACAGCCACGCCCAAAAATAACCGCCCGAAGGACGGGGCGCCAAGTTCGTCCAGCGGAAAAATGGCCAAAAAACGGGTGGGCTATGGCCTTGGGGGGAGGGGCTGGCCAACTTCGTCCACCGGACTCGGAATGGGGGGAGACTTTGCGAGCGGCCTGCGCATGCCAAAAATAGGCCGCGGTCACAGCCGCGCCCAAAAATAACCCCCCGAAGGCCGGGGCGCCAAGTTCGTCCAGCGGAAAAATGGCCAAAAAACGGGTGGATTATAGCCTTGGGGGGAGGGGCTGGCCAACTTCATCCATCGGACTCGGAATGGGGCGAGACTTTCCGAGTGGCCTCCGCGTACTAAAAATAGGTCGCGGGCACAGCCGCGCCAAAAATAACCCCGAAGGTCGGGCGCGCCAAACCCCCGAGCGGAAAAATGGCCAAAAAACGGGTGGTCTATAGCCTTGGGGGGAGGGGCTGGCTGACTTCGTTCGCCGGAGTCGGAATGGGACGAGACTTTGCAAGCAGCCTCCGCGTGCCAAAAATAGGCCACGGGCACAGCCGCGCCCAAAAATAACCGCCTGAAGGCCGGCGCGCCAAGTTCGTCCAGCGGAAAAATGGCCAAAAAACGGGTGGGCTATAGCCTTGGGGGGAGGGGCTGGCCCACTTCGTCCGCCGGACTCGGAATCGGGCGAGACTTTGCGAGCGGCCTCTACGTGCCAAAAATAGGCCGCGGGCACAGCCGCGTCCAAAAATAACCCCCCGAAGGTCGGCGCGCCCAAACCCCCCAGCGGAAAAATGGCCAAAAAACGGGTGTGCTATAGCTTTGGGGGGAGGGGCTGGCCAACTGCGTCCGCCGGACTAGGAATGGGGCGAGACTTTACGAGTGGCTTCAAGCGTGCCAAAAATAGCCGCGGCACAGCCGCACCAAAAATAACCCCCGAAGGTCGGCACGCCCAAACCTCCCAGCGGAAAAATGGCCAAAAAACGGGTGGGCTATACCCTTGGGGGGAGTGGCTGGCCCACTTCATCCGCCTGACTCGAATTCGGGCGAGACTTTGCGAGCGTCCTCCGCGTGCTAAAAATAGGCCGCGGGCACAGCCGCACCCAAAAATAACTGCCCGCTGGCCGGGGCGCCAAGTTCGTCCAGCGGAAAAATGGCCAAAAAACGGGTGGGCTATAGCCTTGGGGGGAGGGGCTGGCCAACTGCGTCCGCGGGACTCGGAATGGGGCGAGACTTTGCGAGCGGCCTCCGCGTGCCAAAAATAGGCCGCGGGCACAGCTGCGCCCAAAAATAACCCCTCGAAGGCCGGGGCGCCAAGTTCGTCCAGCGGAAAAATGGCCAAAAAACGGGTGGGCTATAGCCTTGGGGGGAGGGGCTGGCCAACTTCGTCCGCCGGACTCGGAATGGGGTGAGACTTTGTGAGCGGCTTCCGCGTGCCAAAAATAGGCCGTGGGCACAGCCACGCCCAAAAATAACCGCCTGAAGGACGGGGCGCCAAGTTCGTCCAGCGGAAAAATGGCCAAAAAACGGGTGGGCTATGGCCTTGGGGGGAGGGGCTGGCCAACTTCGTCCACCGGACTCGGAATGGGGGGAGACTTTGCGAGCGGCCTGCGCATGCCAAAAATAGGCCGCGGTCACAGCCGCGCCCAAAAATAACCCCCCGAAGGCCGGGGCGCCAAGTTCGTCCAGCGGAAAAATGGCCAAAAAACGGGTGGATTATAGCCTTGGGGGGAGGGGCTGGCCAACTTCATCCGCCGGACTCGGAATGGGGCGAGACTTTGCGAGCGGCTTCCCCGTGCCAAAAATAGGCCGCGGGCACAGCCGCGCCCAAAAATAACCCCCCGAAGGTCGGCGCGCGCAAACCCCCCAGCGGAAAAATGGCCAAAAAAACGGGGGGGATATAGCCTTGGGGAGGGCCTGGCCACCGTCGTCCGCCGGACTCGGAATGGGGCGACACTTTGCGAGCAACCTCCGCGTGCCAAAAATAGGCCGCGGGCACCGCCGTACCCAAAAATAACCGCCCGCTGGCCGGGGCGCCAAGTTCGTCCAGCGGAAAAATGGCCAAAAAACGGGTGGGCTATAGCCTTGGGGGGAGGGGCTGGCCGACTTCGTCCGCCGGACTCGGAATGGGGCGAGACTTTGCGAGCGGCCTCCGCATGCGAAAAATAGGCTGCGGGCACAGCCGCGCCCAAAAATAACCCCCCGAAGGCCGGGGCGCCAAGTTCCTGAAGCGGAAAAATGGGCAAAAAACGGGTGGGCTATAGCCATGGGGGGAGGGGCTGGCCAACTTCGTCCGCCGGACTCAGAATGGGACGAGACTTTGCGAGGGGACTCCGCGTGCCAAAAATAGGCCGCGGGCACAGGTGCAACAAAAAATAACCCCCCGAAGGTCGGCGCGCCCAAACGCCCGAGCGGAAAAATGGCCAAAAAACGGGTGGGCTATAGCCTTGGGGGGAGGGGCTGGCCGACTTCGTCCGCCGGACTCGGAATGGGGCGAGAATTTGCGAGCGGCTTCCGCGTGCAAAAAATAGGCCGTGGGCACAGCCACGCCCAAAAATAACCGCCCGAAGGACGGGGCGCCAAGTTCGTCCAGCGGAAAAATGGCCAAAAAACGGGTGGGCTATAGCCTTGGGGGGAGGGGCTGGCCAACTTCGTCCGCCGGACTCGGAATGGGGGGAGACTTTGCGAGCGGCCTCCACTTGCCAAAAATAGGCTGCGGTCACAGCCGCGCCCAAAATTAACCCCTTGAGGCCGGGGCGCCAAGTTCGTCCAGCGGAAAAATGGCCAAAAAACGGGTGGGCTATAGCCTTGGGGGGAGGGGCTGGCCAACTTCGTCCGCCGGACTCGGAATGGGGCGGGACTTTGCGAGCGGTCTCCGTGAGCCAAAAATAGGCCACGGTCACAGCTACGCCCAAAAATAACCCCCCGAAGGCCGGGGCGCCAAGTTCGTCCAGCGGAAAAATTGCCAAAAAACGGGTGGGCTATAGCCTTGGGGGGAGGGGCTGGCCAACTTCGTCCGCCGGACTCGGAATGGGGTGAAACTTTGCGAGCGGCCTCTGTGTGCCAAAAATAGGCCGCGGACACAGCCGTGTCCAAAAATAACCCCCCGAAGGTCAGCGCGCCTAAACCCCCCAGCGGAAAAATGGCCAAAAAACGGGTGCGCTATAGCCTTGGGGGGAGGGGCTGGCCAACTTCGTCCGCCGGACTCGGAATGGGACGAGACTGTGCGAGCGGCCTCCACGTGCCATAAATAAGCCGCGGGCACAGCCGCGGCCAAAAATAACCGCCCGAAGGCCGGGGCGCCAAGTTCGTCCAGCGGAAAAATGGCCAAAAAACGGGTGGGCTATAGCCTTGGGGGGAGGGGCTGGCCAACTTCGTCCGCCGGACTCGGAATGGGGCGAGACTTTGCGAGCGGCCTCCGCATGCGAAAAATATGCCGATGGCACATCAGCGCACAAAAATAACCCCCCGAAGGCCGGGGCGCCAAGTTCGTCCAGCGGAAAAATGGCCAAAAAATGGGTGGGCTATAGCCTTGGGGGGAGGGGCTGGCCAACTTCGTCCGCCGGACTCGGAATGGGGTGAAACTTTGCGAGTGGCCTCCGTGTGCCAAAAATAGGCCGCGGACACAGCCGTGTCCAAAAATAACCCCCGAAGGTCGGCGCGCCCAAACCCCCAGCGGAAAAATGGCCAAAAACGGGTGCGCTATAGCCTTGGGGGAGGGGCTGGCCAACTTCGTCCGCCTGACTCGGAATGGGACGAGACTGTGCGAGCGGCCTCCAGCGTGCCAAAATAGGCGCGGGCACAGCCGCGTCCATAAATAACCCCCGAAGGTTGGCGCACCCAAACCCCAACGGAAAAATGGCAAAAACGCGGTTGGGCTATAGCCTTGGGGGAGGGGCTGGCCGACTTCCGGCCGCGGACTCGGAATGGGGCGAGACTTTGCGAGCGGCCTCCGCATGCGAAAAATAGGCCGCGGGCACAGCCGCGCCCAAAAATAACCCCCCGAAGGCCGGGGCGCCAAGTTCGTCCAGCGGAAAAATGGCCAAAAAACGGGTGGGCTATAGCCTTGGGGGGAGGGGCTGGCCAACTTCGTCCGCCGGACTCTGAATGGGGTGAAACTTTGCGAGTGGCCTCCGTGTGCCAAAAATAGGCCGCGGACACAGCCGTGTCCAAAAATAACCCCCCGAAGGTCGGCGCGCCCAAACCCCCCAGCGGAAAAATGGCCAAAAAACGGGTGCGCTATAGCCTTGGGGGGAGGGGCTGGCCAACTTCGTCCGCCGGACTCGGAATGGGACGAGACTGTGCGAGCGGCCTCCGCGTGCCAAAAATAGGCCGCGGGCACAGCCGCGTCCATAAATAACCCCGAAGGTTGGCGCACCCAACCCCCCAACGGAAAAATGGCAAAAAAAACCGGTTGGGCTATAGCCTTGGGGGAGGGGGCTGGCCGACTTCGTCCGCAGGACTCGGAATGGGGCGAGACTTTGCGGCGGCCTCCGCATGCGAAAAATAGGCCATGGGCACAGCCGCGCCAAAAATAACCCCCGAAGGCCGGGCGCCAAGTTCGTCCAGCGGAAAAATGGCCAAAAACGGGTGGGCTATAGCCTTGGGGGAGGGCTGGCCAACTTGTCCGCCGGACTCGGAATGGGGTGAAACTTTGCGAGCGGCCTCCGTGTGCCAAAAATAGGCCGCGGACACAGCCGTGTCCAAAAATAACCCCCCAAAGGTCGGCGCGCCCAAACCCCCCAGCGGAAAAATGGCTCAAAAACGGGTGCGCTATAGCCTTGGGGAGGGGCTGGCCAACTTCGTCCGCGGACTCGGAATGGGACGAGACTGTGCGAGCGGCCTCCGCGTGCCAAAAATAGGCCGCGGGCACAGCCGCGCCCAAAAATAACCCCCGAAGGACGGCGCGCCCAAACCCCCCAGCGGAAAAATGGCCAAAAAACGGGTGGGCTATAGCCTTGGGGGGAGGGGCTGGCCAACTTCGTCCGCCGGACTCGGAATGGGGCGAGACTTTACGAGCGGCCTCCGCACGGAAAAATAGGCCGCGGGCACAGCCGCACCCAAAAATAACCACCCGAAGGCCGGGGCGCCAAGTTCGTCCAGCGGAAAAATGGCCAAAAAACGGGTGGGCTATAGCCTTGGGGGGAGGGGCTGGCCAACTTCGTCCGCCGGACTCGGAATGGGGTGAAACTTTGCGAGCGGCCTCCGTGTGCCAAAAATAGGCCGCGGACACAGCCGTGTCCAAAAATAACCCCCCGAAGGTCGGCGCGCCCAAACCCCCCAGCGGAAAAATGGCCAAAAAACGGGTGCGCTATAGCCTTGGGGGGAGGGGCTGGCCAACTTCGTCCGCCGGACTCGGAATGGGACGAGACTGTGCGAGCGGCCTCCGCGTGCCAAAAATAGGCCGCGGGCACAGCCGCGTCCATAAATAACCCCCCGAAGGTTGGCGCACCCAAACCCCCCAACGGAAAAATGGCAAAAAAACGGTTGGGCTATAGCCTTGGGGGGAGGGGCTGGCCGACTTCGTCCGCCGGACTCGGAATCGGACGAGACTGTGCGAGCGGCCTCCGCGTGCCAAAAATAGGCCGCGGGTACAGCCGTACCCAAAAATAACTCCCCAAAGGTCGGAGCGCCCAAACCCCCCAGCGGAAAAATGGCCAAAATACGGGTGGGCTATAGCCTTGGGGGGAGGGGCTGGCCCACTTCGTCCGCCGGACTTGGAATGGGGCGAGACTTTGCGAGTGGCCTCCGCGTGCCAAAAATAGGCCGCGGGCACAGCCGTGCCCAAAATTAACCCCCCGAAGGTCGGCGCACCCAAGCCCCCCAGCGGAAAAATGGCCAAAAAACGGGTGGGTTATAGCCTTGGGGGGAGCGGCAGGCCAACTTCGTCCGCCGGACTCGGAATGGGGCGAGACTTTGCGAGCGGTCTCCGCGTGCCAAAAATAGGCCGCGGGCACAGCCGCGTCCATAAATAACCCCCCGAAGGTTGGCGCACCCAAACCCCCCAACGGAAAAATGGCAAAAAAACGGTTGGGCTATAGCCTTGGGGGGAGGGGCTGGCCGACTTCGTCCGCCGGACTCGGAATGGGGCGAGACTGTGCGAGCGGCCTCGACGTGCCATAAATAAGCCGCGGGCACAGCCGCGCCCAAAAATAACCGCCCGAAGGCCGGGGCGCCAAGTTCGTCCAGCGGAAATATGGCCAAAAAACGGGTGGGCTATAGCCTTGGGGGGAGGGGCTGGCCAACTTCGTCCGCCGGACTCGGAATGGGGCGAGACTTTGCGAGCGGACTCCGCGTGCCAAAAATAGGCTGCGGGCACAGCCGCGGCCAAAAATAACCGTCCGAAGGGCGGGGCGCCAAGTTCGTCCAGCGGAAATATGGCCAAAAAACGGGTGGGCTAAAGCCTTGGGGGGAGGGGCTGGCCGACTTCGTCCGCCGGACTCGGAATGGGGCGAGACTTTGCGAGCGCCCTCCGCGTGCCAAAAATAGGCCGCAGGCACAGCCGCGCCCAAAAATACCCACCCGAAGGCCGGGGCGCCAAGTTCGTCCAGCGGAAAGAGGTCACAAAAACGGGTGGGCTATAGCCTTGGGGGGTGGGGCTGGCCAACTTCGTCCGCCGGACTCGGAATGGCGCGAGACTTTGCGAGGCGTCTCCGTGTGCCAAAAATAGGCCGCGGGCACAGCCGCGCCCAAAAATACCCGCCCGAAGGCCGGGGCGCCAAGTTCGTCCAGCGGAAAATGGCCACAAAAACGGGTGGGCTATAGCCTTGGGGGGTGGGGCTGGCCAACTTCGTCCGCCGGACTCGGAATGGCGCGAGACTTTGCAAGGTGCCTCCGTGTGCGAAAAATAGGCTGCGGGTACAGCCGCGCCGAAAAATACCCGCCCGAAGGCCGGGGTGCCAAGTTCGTCCAGCGGAAAATGGCCACAAAAACGGGTGGGCTATAGCCTTGGGGGGTGGGGCTGGCCAACTTCGTCCGCTGGACTCGGAATGGAGCGAAACTTTGCGAGGTGCCTCCGTGTGCCAAAAATAGGCTGCGGGCACAGCCGCGCCCAAAAATACCCGCCCGAAGGCCGGGGCGCCAAGTTCGTCCAGCGGAAAATGGCCACAAAAACGGGTGGGCTATAGCCTTGGGGGGTGGGGCTGGCCGACTTCGTCCGCCGCACTCGTAATGGCGCAAGACTTTGCGAGGCGCCTCCATGTGCCAAAAATAGGCTGCGGGAACAGCCGCGCCCAAAAATACCCGCCCGAAGGCCGGGGCGCCAAGTTCGTCCAGCGGAAAATGGCCACAAAAACGGGTGGGCTATAGCCTTGGGGGGTGGGGCTGGCCAACTTCGTCCGCCGGACTCGGAATGGTACGAGACTTTGCGAGGAGCCTCCGTGTGCCAAAAATAGGCTGCGGGCACAGCCGCGTCCAAAAATACCCGCCCGAAGGCCGGGGCGCCAAGTTCGTCCAGCGGAAAATGGCCACAAAAACGGGTGGGCTATAGCCTTGGTGGGTGGGGCTGGCCAACTTCGCCCGCCGGACTCGGAATGGCGCGAGACTTTGCGAGGCTCCTCCATGTGCCAAAAATAGGCCGCGGGCAATGCCGCGCCCAAAAATACCCGCCCGAAGGCCGGGGCGCCAAGTTCGTCCAGCGGAAAATGGCCACAAAAACGGATGGGCTATAGCCTTGGGGGGTGGGGCTGGCCAACTTCGTCCGCCGGACTCGGAATGGCGCGAGACTTTGCGAGGCGCCTCCGTGTGCCAAAAATAGGCCGCGGGCATAGCCGCACCCAAAAATAGCCGCCCGAAGGCCGGCGCGCCAAGTTCAACCACCGGAAAAAGGCCACAAAACCTGGTGGGCTATAGCCTTGGGGTGTGGGGCTGGCCAACTTCGTCCGCAGGACTCGGAATGGCGCGAGACTTTGCGAGGCGCCTCCGTGTGCCAAAAATAGGCCGCGGGCACAGCCGCGCCCAAAAATACCCGCCCGAAGGCCGGGGCGCCAAGTTCGTCCAGCGGAAAAAGGCCACAAAAACGGGTGGGCTATAGCCTTGGAGGGTGGCGCTGGCCAAGTTCGTCCGCCAGACTCGGAATGGCGCGAGACTTTACGAGGCACCTCCGTGTGCCAAAATTAGGCCGCGGGCACAGCCGCGCCCAAAAATACCCGCCCAAAGGCCGGGGCGCCAAGTTCGACCAGCGGAAAAAGGCCACAAAAACTGGTGGGCTATAGCCTTGGGGTGTGGGGTGGCCAACTTCGTCCGCCGGACTCGGAATGGCGCGAGACTTTGGGAGGCGCCTCCGTGTGCCAAAAATAGGCAGCGGGCAAAGCCGCGCCCAAAAATACCCGCCCGAAGGCCGGGGCGCCAAGTTCGTCCAGCGGAAAATGGCCACAAAAACGGGTGGGCTATAGCCTTGGGGGGTGGGGCTGGCCAAGTTCGTCCGCTGGACTCGCAATGGAGTGAGACTTTTTGACCGGCCTCCGTGTGCCAAAAATAGGCCGCGGGCAAAGCCGTACCCAAAAATAACCGCCCGAAGGCCGGGGCGCCAAGTTCGTCCAGCAGAAAAAGGCCACAAAAACGGGTGGGCTATAGCCTTGGAGGGTGGCGCTGGCCAAGTTCGTCCGCCAGACTCGGAATGGCGCGAGACTTTACGAGGCACCTCCGTGTGCCAAAATTAGGCCGCGGGCACAGCCGCTTGAAAATACCCGCCCAAAGGCCGGGCGCCATGTTCTTCTAGCGGAAAAAGGCCACAAAACAGTCGGCTATAGCCTTGGGGGTGGGGCTGGCCAACTTCGTCCGCGGACTCGTAATGGCGCGAGACTTTGCGAGACGCCTCCGTGTGCCAAAAATAGGCAGCGGGCAAAGCCGCGCCCAAAAATACTCCGCCCGAAGGCCGGGGCGCCAAGTTCGTCCAGCGGAAAATGGCCACAAAAACGGGTGGGCTATAGCCTTGGGGGGTGGGGCTGGCCAAGTTCGTCCGCTGGACTCGCAATGGAGTGAGACTTTTTGACCGGCCTCCGTGTGCCAAAAATAGGCCGCGGGCAAAGCCGTACCCAAAAATAACCGCCCGAAGGCCGGCGCGCCAAGTTCATCCAACGGAAAAAGGCCACAAAAACGGGTGGGCTATAGCCTTGGGGGGAGGGGCTGGCCAAGTTCGTCCGCCAGACTCGGAATGGGGCCAGACTTTGCGAGGGGCCTCCGTGTGTGAAAAATAGACCGTGGACGCAGCCGCGCCCAAAAATAAGTGCCCGAAGGTCCGGTCCCCAAGTTCGTCCGCCGCAAAAATGCCCAAAAAACGGGTGGGCTATAGCCTTGGGGGGAGGGGCTGGCCAAGTTCGTCCGCCGGACTCGGAATGGGGCGAGACTTTGCGAGGGGCCTCCATGTGCCAAATATATGTCACGGGCACAGCCGCGCCCAAAAATAAGTGCCCGAAGGTCCGGTCCCCAAGTTCGTCCGCCGCAAAAATGCCCAAAAAACGGGTGGGCTATAGCCTTGGGGGGAGGGGCTAGCCAAGTTAAATCCGCCGGACTTGGAATGGGGCGAGACTTTACGAAGGGCCTCCGTGTGCCAAAAATAGGCCGCCGGTACAGCCGCGCCCAAAAATAAGCACCCGAAGGTCCGGTCCCCAAGTTCGTCCGCCGCAAAAACGACCAAAAAAAGTGTGCGCTATAGCCTTGGGGGGAGGGGCTGGCCAAGTTCGTCCGCCGGACTCGGAATGGGGCGAGACTTTGAGAGGGGCCTCCGTGTGACAAAAATAGGCCTCGGACACAGCCGCGCCCAAAAATAAGTGCCCGAAGGTCCGGTCCACAAGTTCGTCCGCCGCAAAAACGACCAAAAAAAGTGTGCGCTATAGCCTTGGGGGGAGGGGCTGGCCAAGTTCGTCCGCCAGACTCGGAATGGGGCCAGACTTTGCGAGGGGCCTCCGTGTGTGAAAAATAGACCGTGGACGCAGCGCCCAAAAATAAGTGCCTGAAGGTCCGGTCCCCAAGTTCGTCTGCCGCAAAATTGCCCAAAAAACGGGTGGGCTATAGCCTTGGGGGGAGGGGCTGGCCAAGTTCGTCCGCCGGACTCGGAATGGGGCGAGACTTTGTGAGGGGCCTCCATGTGCCAAAAATATGTCACGGGCACAGCCGCGCCCAAAAATAAGTGCCCGAAGGTCCGGTCCCCAAGTTCGTCCGCCGCAAAAATGCCCAAAAAACGGGTGGGCTATAGTCTTGGGGGGAGGGGCTAGCCAAGTTCGTCTGCCGGACTTGGAATGGGGCCAGACTTTACGAGGGGCCTCCGTGTGCCAAAAATAGGCCGCCGGTACAGCCGCGCCCAAAAATAAGCGCCCGAAGGTCCGGTCCCTGTTCGTCCGCCGTAAAACGCCCAAAAACGGGTGGGGTATAGCCTTGGGGGAGGGCTGGCTGGTTCGTCCGCCCGGACTCGGAATGGGCAAGACTTTGCGAGGGCCTCCGTGTGCCAAAAATAGGCATGCGAGCACAGCCGCGCCCAAAAATAATCTCCTGAAGGTCCGGTCCCCAATTTCGTCCGTAGCAAAAATGCCCAAAAAACGGGTTGGCTATACCCTTGGGGGGTGGGGCTGGCCCACTTCGTCCGCCGGACTCGGAATGGCGCGAGACTTTGCGAGGGGCCTCCGTGTGCAAAAAATAGGCCGCGGGGACAGCCGCACCCAAAAATAAGTGCCCGAAGGTCCGGTCCCCAAGTTCGTCCGCCGCAAAAATGCCCAAAAAACGGGTGGGCTATAGCCTTGGGGAGGGCTGGCCAAGTTAAATCCGCCGGACTCGGAATGGGGCGAGACTTTGCGAGGGGCCTCCGTGTGCTAAAAATAGGCTGCGGACACAGGCACGCACAAAAATAAGTGCCCGAAGGACCGGTCCCCATGTTCGTCCTCCGCAAAAATGCCCAAAAAACGTGTGGGCTATAGCCTTGGGGGGAGGGGCTGGCCAAGTTCGTCCGCCGGACTCGGAATGGGGCCAGACTTTGCGAGGGGCCTCCGTGTGCCAAAAATAGGCCACGGGCACAGCCGCGCCCAAAAATAAGCGCCCGATGGTCCGGGCCCCAAGTTCGTCCGCCGCAAAAATGCCGAAAAAACGGGTGGGGTATAGCCTTGCGGGGAGGGGCTGGCCAAGTTCGTCCTCCGGACTCGGAATGGGTGAGACTTTGTGAGGGGCCTCCGTGTGCCAGAAATAGGCCGCGAGCACAGCCACGCCCAAAAATAAGCGCCCGAAGGTCCGGTCCCCAAGTTCGTCCGCCCGAAAAATGCCGGAAAAATGGGTGGGCTATAGCCTTGGGGGGAGGGGCTGGCCAAGTTCGTCCGCCGGACTCGGAATGGGGCCAGAGTTTGCGAGGGGCCTCCGTGTGCCAAAAATAGTCCGCGGGCACAGCCGCGCCAAAAAATAATCGTCCGAAGGTCCAGTCCCCAAGTTCGTCCGCCGCAAAAATGCCCAAAAAACGGGTGGGGTATAGCCTTGGGGGGAGAGGCCGGCCAAGTTCGTCCGCCGGACTCGGAATGGGGCCAGACTTTGCGAGGGGCCTCCGTGTGCCAAAAATAGTCCGCGGGCACAGCCGCGCCCAAAAATAAGCGCCCGAAGGTCCGGTACCCAAGTTCGTCCGCCGCAAAAATGCCCAAAAAATGGGTGGGCTATTGCCTTGGGGGTAGGGGCGGGCCAAGTTCGTCCGCCGGACTCGGAATGGGGCCAGACTTTGCGAGGGGCCTCCGTGTGCCAAAAATAGGCTGCGGCCACAGCCGCGCCCAAAAATAACCGCCCGAAGGTCCGGTCCACAAGTTCGTCCGCCGCAAAAATGCCCAAAAACGGGTGGGCAATAGCCTTGGGGAGAGGCCGCCAAGTTCGTCTGCCGGACACAGAATGGGGCCAGAGTTTGCGAGGGGCCTCCGTGTGCCAAAAATAGGCTGCGGCCACAGCCGCGCCCAAAAATAACCGCCCGAAGGTCCGGTCCACAAGTTCGTCCGCCGCAAAAATGCCCAAAAAATGGGTGGGCTATAGCCTTGGGGGGAGGGGCTGGCCAATTTCGTCCGCCGGACTCGGAATGGGGCTAAACTTTGCGAGGGGCCTCCGTGTACCAAAAATAGGCCGCAAGCACAGCCGCACCCAAAAATAAGCGCCCGAAGGTCCGGTCCCCAAGTTCGTCCGCCGCAAAAATGCCCAAAAAACGGGTGGGGTATAGCCTTGGGGGGAGAGGCCGGCCAAGTTCGTCCGCCGGACTCGGAATGGGGCCAGACTTTGCGAGGGGCCTCCGTGTGCCAAAAATAGTCCGCGGGCACAGCCGCGCCCAAAAATAAGCGCCCGAAGGTCCGGTACCCAAGTTCGTCCGCCGCAAAAATGCCCAAAAAATGGGTGGGCTATTGCCTTGGGGGTAGGGGCGGGCCAAGTTCGTCCGCCGGACTCGGAATGGGGCCAGACTTTGCGAGGGGCCTCCGTGTGCCAAAAATAGGCCGCGGGCACAGCCGCACCAAAAACTAAGTGCCCGAAGGTCCGGTCCCCAAGTTCGTCCGCCGCAAAAATGCCCAAAAAACGGGTGGGCAATAGCCTTGGGGGGAGGGGCCGGCCAAGTTCGTCTGCCGGACACAGAATGGGGCCAGAGTTTGCGAGGGGCCTCCGTGTGCCAAAAATAGGCTGCGGCCACAGCCGCGCCCAAAAATAACCGCCCGAAGGTCCGGTCCACAAGTTCGTCCGCCGCAAAAATGCCCAAAAAATGGGTGGGCTATAGCCTTGGGGGGAGGGGCTGGCCAATTTCGTCCGCCGGACTCGGAATGGGGCTAAACTTTGCGAGGGGCCTCCGTGTACCAAAAATAGGCCGCAAGCACAGCCGCACCCAAAAATAAGCGCCCGAAGGTCCGGTCCCCAAGTTCGTCATAGCAAAATGCCCAAAAAAAAGGGTGGGTATAGCCTTGGGGGGAGGGGCTGGCCAAGTTCGTCCGCCGGACTCGGAATGGGCAAGACTTTGCGAGTGGCCTCCGTGTGCCAAAAATAGGCCATGAGCACAGCCGCGCCCAAAAATAAGCGCCCGAAGGTCCGGTCCCCAAGTTCGTCCGCTTGCAAAAAATGCCCAAAAATGGGTGGGCTATAGCCTTGGGGGGTGGGGCAGGCCAAGTTCGTCCGCCTGACTCGGAATGTGGCCAGACTTTGCGAGGGCCCTCCAAGTGCCAAAAATAGTCGACGGGCGCAGCCGGAACCAAAAATAAGCGCCCGAAGGTCCGGTCCCCAAGTTCGTTCGCGCAAAAAAATGCCCAAAAACGGTGGGGGTATAGCCTTGGGGGAGGGGCTGGCCAAGTTCGTCCGCCGACTCGGAATGGGGCGAGACTTTGCGAGGGGCCTCCGTGTGCTAAAAATAGGCTGCGGACACAGGCACGCACAAAAATAAGTGCCCAAGGACCGGTCCCCATGTTCGTCCTCCGCAAAATGCCCAAAAACGTGTGGGCTATAGCCTTGGGGAGGGCTGGCCAAGTTCGTCCGCCGGACTCGGAATGGGGCCAGACTTTGCGAGGGGCCTCCGTGTACCAAAATACGCCACCGGCACAGCCGCGCCCAAAATAAGCGCCCGATGGTCCGGCCCCAAGTTCGTCCGCCGCAAAAATGCCCAAAAACCGGTGGGGTATAGCCTTGCGGGGAGGGGCTGGCTGTTGTCCTCCGGACTCGGATTGGGGCCATCCTTTGCGTGGGGCCTCCGTGTTCCAAAAATAGGCCGCGGGCACAGCCGCACCCAAAAATAAGCGCCCGAAGGTCCGGTCCCCAAGTTCGTCCGCCGCAAAAATGCCGGAAAAATGGGTGGGCTATAGCCTTGGGGGAGGGCTGGCCAAGTTCGGGCCCGCCGGACTCGGAATGGGGCCAGAGTTTGCGAGGGGCCTCCGAGTGCCAAAAATAGTCCGCGGGCACAGCCGCGCCAAAAATAATCGTCCGAAGGTCCAGTCCCCAAGTTCGTCCGCCGCAAAATGCCCAAAAACGGGTGGGGTATAGCCTTGGGGAGAGAGGTTGCCAAGTTCGTCCGCGGACTCGGAATGGGGCCAGACTTTGCGAGGGGCCTCCGTGTGCCAAAATAGTCCGCGGGCACAGCCGCGCCCAAAAATAAGCGGCCGAAGGTCCGGTCCCCAAGTTCGTCCGCCGCAAAAATGCCCCAAAAACGGGTGGGGTATAGCCTTGGGGGGCGGGGCTGGCCAAGTTCGTCCGCCGGACTCGGAGTGGTGCCAGACTCTGCGAGGGCCTCCGTGTGCCAAAACTAGGCCGCGGCACACAGCGCCCAAAAATAAGCGTCCGAAGGTCCGGTCCCCAAGTTCGTCGCCGCAAAATGCCCAAAAACGGGTGGGGTATAGCCTTGGGGAGGGGCTGGCCAAGTTCGTCGCCGGACTGGGAATGGGGCGAGACTTTGCTAGGGGCCTCCGTGTGCAAAAAATAGGCCGTGGGCACAGCCGCGCCCAAAAATATCCGCCCGAAGGACCAGTCCCCAAGTTCGTCCGCCGCAAAAATGCCCAAAAAACGTGTGGAATATAGCCTTGGGGGGAGGGGCTGCCCAAGTTCGTCCGCCGGACTTGGAGGGGTGCCAGACTTTGCGAGGGGCCTCCGTGTGCCAAAACTAGGCCGCGGGAATAGCCACGCCCAAAAATAACCGCCCGAAGGCTGGGGCGCCAAATTCGTCCTGCGGAAAAAGGCCACAAAAACGGGTGGGCTATAGCCTTGGGGGGTTGGGCTGGCCAAGTTCGTCCACCGGACTCGGAATGGGACGAGACTTTACGAGTGGCCTCCGTGTGCTAAAAATAGGCCGCGGGCACGGCCGCACCCAAAAATAACCTTCCGAAGGCCGGGGCGGCAAGTTCGTCCAGCGGAAAAAGGCCACAAAAACGGGTGAGCTACAACCTTGTGGGGTGGGGCTGGCCAAGTTCGTCCGCCAGACTCGGAATGGGACGAGACTTTACGAGTGGCCTCCGTGTGCTAAAAATAGGCCGCGGGCACAGCCGCGCCCAAAAATAACAACTCGAAGGCCGGAGCACCAAGTTCGTCCAGGGGAAAAATGCCACAAAAACGGGTGGGCTATAGCCTTGGGGGGTGGGGCTGGCCGACTTCGTCCGCCGCACTCGTAATGGCGCAAGACTTTGCGAGGCGCCTCCATGTGCCAAAAATAGGCTGCGGGAACAGCCGCGCCCAAAAATACCCGCCCGAAGGCCGGGGCGCCAAGTTCGTCCAGCGGAAAATGGCCACAAAAACGGGTGGGCTATAGCCTTGGGGGGTGGGGCTGGCCAACTTCGTCCGCCGGACTCGGAATGGTACGAGACTTTGCGAGGAGCCTCCGTGTGCCAAAAATAGGCTGCGGGCACAGCCGCGTCCAAAAATACCCGCCCGAAGGCCGGGGCGCCAAGTTCGTCCAGCGGAAAATGGCCACAAAAACGGGTGGGCTATAGCCTTGGTGGGTGGGGCTGGCCAACTTCGCCCGCCGGACTCGGAATGGCGCGAGACTTTGCGAGGCTCCTCCATGTGCCAAAAATAAGCAGCGGGCACAGCCGTACATAAAAATAAGCGCCCGACGGTCCTGTCCCCAAGTTCGTCCGCCGCAAACATGCCCAAAAAACGGGTGGGCTATAGCTTTGGGGGGAGGGGCTGGCCAAGTTCGTCCGCCGGACTCGGAATGGGGCCAAACTTTACGAGGGGCCTCCGTGTACCAAAAAAGGCCGTGGGCACAGCCGCACCCAACAATAAGCGCCCGAAGGTCAGGGCCCCATGTTCGTCCGCCGCAAAAATGGCCACAAAACGGGTGGGCTATAGCCTTGGGGGGAGGGGCTGGCCAAGTTCGTCCGCCGGACTCGGAATGGGGCCTCACTTTGCGAGGGGCCTCCGTGTGACAAAAATAGGCCGCGGGCACAGCCGCGCCCAAAAATAAGCGCCCGAAGGTCCGGTCCCCCAGTTCGTCCGCCGTAAAAATGCCCAAAAAACGGGTGGGCTATAGCCTTGGGGGGAGGGGCTGGCCAAGTTCGTCCGCCGGACTCGGAATGGGGCCAAACTTTGCGAGGGGCCTCCGTGTACCAAAAAAGGCCGCGGGCACAGCCGCACCCAACAATAAGCGCCCGAAGGTCCGGTCCCCAAGTTCGTCCGCCGCAAAAATGCCCAAAGGCCGGGGCGCCAAGTTCGTCCAGCGGAAAAAGGCCACAAAAACGGGTGGGCTATAGCCTTGGGGGGAGGGGCTGCCCAAGTTCGTCCGCCAGACTCTAAATGGGGCCAGACTTTGCGGGGGGCCTCCGTGTGCCAAAAATAAGCAGCGGGCACAGCCGTACATAAAAATAAGCGCCCGACGGTCCTGTCCCCAAGTTCGTCCGCCGCAAAAATGCCCAAAAAACGGGTGGGCTATAGCCTTGGGGGGAGGGGCTGGACAGGTTCGTCCGTCGGACTCGGAATGGGACCAGACTTTACGAGGGGCCTCCGTGTACCAAAAATATGCCGCGGGCGGAGCAGCGCCCGAAGGTCCGGTCCCCAAGTTCGTCCGCCGCAAAAATGCCCAAAAAACGGGTGGGCTATAGCCTTGGGGGGAGGGGCTGGACAGGTTCGTCCGCCGGACTCGGAATGGGGCTAGACTTTGCGAGAGGCCTCCGTGTGCCAAAAATAGGCCGCGGGTAGAGCCGCGCCCGAAGGTCCGGTCCCCAAGTTTGTCCACCGCAAAAATGCCCAAAAAACGGGTCGGCTATAGCCTTGGGGGGAGGGACTGGACAAGTTCGTCCGCCGGACTCGGAATGGGGCCAGACTTTACGAGGGGCCTCCGTGTACCAAAAATATGCCACGAGCGGAGCAGCGCCCGAAGGTCCGGTCCCAAAGTTCGTCCGCCGCAAAAATGCCCAAAAAACGGGTGGGCTATAGCCTTGGGGGGAGGGGCTGGCCAAGTTCGTCCGCCGGACTCGGAATGGGACCAGACTTTGTGAGGGGCCTCCGTGTGACAAAAATAGGCAGCGGCCACAGCCGCGCCCAAAAATAAGCACCCGAAGGTCCGGTCCCAAAGTTCGTCCGCCGCAAAATTGCCCAAAAAACGGGTGGGCTATAGCCTTGGGGGGAGGGGCTGGCCAAGTTCGTCCCCCGGACTCGGAATGGGGCAAGACTTTGCGAGGGGCCTCCGTGTGCCAAAAATAGGCTGCGGGCACAGCCGCGTCCAAAACTAAGCGCCCGATGGTTCGGTCGCCAAGTTCGTCCACCGCAAAAATGTGCAAAAAACGGGTCGGCTATAGCCTTGGGGGGAGGGGCTGGACAAGTTCGTCCGCCGGACTCGGAATGGGGCCAGACTTTACGAGGGGCCTCCGTGTACCAAAAATATGCCGCGGGCGGAGCAGCGCCCGAAGGTCCGGTCCCAAAGTTCGTCCGCCGCAAAAATGCCCAAAAAAAGGGTGGGCTATAGCCTTGGGGGGAGGGGCTGGCCAAGTTCGTCCGCCGGACTCGGAATGGGACCAGACTTTGTGAGGGGCCTCCGTGTGACAAAAATAGGCAGCGGGCACAGCCGCACCCAAAAATAAGCACCCGAAGGTCCGGTCCCCAAGTTCGTTCGCCGCAAAAATGCCCAAAAAACGGGTGGGCTCTAGCCTTGGGGGGAGGGGCTGGCCAAGTTCGTCCGCTGGACTCGGAATGGGGCCAGACTTTGCGAGGGGCCTCCGTGTGCCAAAACTAGGCGGCGGGCACAGCCGCCCCCGAAAATAAGCGCCCGAAGGTCCGCTCCCCAAGTTCGTCCGCCGCAAAAAGCCAAAAAAACGGGTGGGCTCTAGCCTTGGGGGGAGGGGCTGGCCAAGTTCATGTGCCGGACTAGGAATGGGGCAGACTTTGGGAGGGGCTCCGTGTGCCAAAAATAAGCCGCGGGCACAGCCGCGTCCAAAGATAAGCGCCCGAAAGTCCGGTCCCCAAGTTCGTCCGCCGCAAAAATGCCCAAAAAACGGGTGGGCTATAGCCTTGGGGGGAGGGGCTGGACAGGTTCGTCCGCCGGACTCGGAATGGGGCTAGACTTTGCGAGGGGCCTCCGTGTGCCAAAAATAGGCCGCGGGTAGAGCCGCGCCTGAAGGTCCGGTCCCCAAGTTTGTCCGCCGCAAAAATGCCCAAAAAACGGGTGGGCTCTAGCCTTGGGGGGAGAGGCTGGCCAAGTTCGTCCGTCGGATTCGGAATCGGGCCAGACTTTGCGAGGGGTCTCCGTGTGCCAAAAAACGGGTGGGCTATAGCCTTGGTGGGGGGCGCGGGCGAAGTTCGTCCGCCGGACTCGGAATGGGGAGTGACTTTGCGAGGGGCCTCGGGGTGCCAAAAATAAGCCGCGGGCAAAGCCGCGCCCAAAAATAAGCACCCGAAGGTCGTGGTGCCGAAACCCCCCAGCGGAAAAATGGTCAAAAAACGGGTGGGCTATAGCTTTGGTGGGGGGCGCGGCGGTTCGTCCGCCGGACTCGGAATGGGGCTAGACTTTGTGAGGGGCGTCGGGGTGCCAAAAATAAGCCGTGGGCAAAGCCGCACCCAAAAATAAGCGCCCGAAGGTCGTGGTGCCAAAAACCCCCAGCGGAAAAATGGCCAAAAAACGGGTGGGCTATATCCTTGGTGGGGGACGCGGGCGAAGTTCGTCCGCCGGACTCGGAATGGGGCGAGACTTTGCGAGGGGCCTCGGGGTGCCAAAAATAAGCCGCGGGGAAAGCCACCGCCAAAAATAAGCGCCCAAAGGTCGTGGTACCAAAACCCCCCAGCGGAAAAATGGCCAAAAAACGGGTGGGCTATAGCCTTGGGGGGAGGGGCTGGCCAACTTCGTCCGCCGGACTCGGAATGGGGCGAGACTTTGCGCGGGGCCTCGGGGTGCCAAAAATAAGCCGCGGGCAAAGCCAAGCCCAAAAATAAGCCCCCGAAGGTCGTAGTGCCAAAACCCCCCAGCGGAAAAATGTCCAAAAAATGGGTGGGCTATAGCCTTGGTGGGGGGCGCAGGCGAAGTTCGTCCGCCGGACTCGGAATGGGGCGAGACTTTGCGAGGGGCCTCGGGGTGCCAAAAATAAGCCGCGGTCAAAGCCGCGCCCAAAAATAAGTGCCCGAAGGTCGTGGTGCCAAAACCCCCCAGCGGAAAAATGGCCAAAAAACGGGTGGGCTATAGCCTTGGTGGGGGGCACGGGCGAAGTTCGTCCGCCGGACATGGAATGGGGCGAGACTTTGCGAGGGGCCTCGGGGTGCAAAAAATAAGCCGCGGGCAAAGCCGCGCCCAAAAATAAGCGCCCGAAGGTCGTGGTGCCAAAACCCCCCAGCGAAAAAATGGCCATAAAAAGGGGTGGGCTATAGCCTTGGCGGGGGTCGCGGGTGAAGTTCGTCCGCCGGACTCGGAATGGGGTGAGACTTTGCGTGGGGCCTCGGGGTGCCAAAAATAAGCCGCGGGCAAAGCCGCGCCCAAAAATAAGTGCCCGAAGGTCGTGGTGCGAAAACCCCCCAGTGGAAAAATGGCCAACAAACGGGTGGGCTATAGCCTTGGTGGGGGGCGCGGGCGAAGTTCGTCCGCCGGACTCGGAATGGGGTGAGACTTTGCGCGGGGCCTCGGGGTGCCAAAAATAAGCCTCGGCCAAAACCACACCCAAAAATAAGCGCCCGAAGGTCGTGGTGCAGAAACCCCCCAGCAGAAAAATGGCCAAAAAACGGGTGGGCTATAGCCTTGGTGGGGGGCGCGGGCGAAGTTCGTCCGCCGGAATCGGAATGGGCCGAGACTTTGCAAGGGGCCTCAGGGTGCCAAAAATAAGCCACGAGCAAAGCCGCGCCGAAAAGTAAGCGCCTGAAGGTCGTGGTGCCAAAACCCCCCAGCGAAAAAATGGCCAAAAAACGGGTGGGCTATAGCCTTGGTGGGGGGCGCGGGCGAAGTTCGTCCGCCGGACTCGGAATGGGGCGAGACTTTGCGAGGGGCCTCTGTGTTCCAAATATAAGCCGTGCAAACCCGCTCCCAAAAATAAGCGCCCAAAGGTCGGGGTACCAAAAGCCCCCAGCGGAAAATGGCCAAACAATGGGGTGGGCTATAGCCTTGGTGGGGGGCGCGGGCGAAGTTCGTCCGCCGGGCTCGGAATGGGGCGAGACTTTACGAGGGGCCTCGGGGTGCCAAAAATAAGCCATGGGCAAAGCCGCACCCAAAAAAAAGTGCCTGAAGGTCGTGGTGCCAAAACCCCCACTCGGAAAAATGGCCAAAAAACGGGTGGGTTATCGCCTTGGTGGGGGGCGCGGGCGAAGTTCGTCCGCCGGACTCGGAATGGGGCGAGACTTTGCGAGGGGCCTCGGGGTACCAAAAATAAGCCACGGGCCAAGCCACACCCAAAAATAAGCGCCCGAAGGTCGTGGTGCCAAAACCCCCAGCGGAAAAATGGCCAAAAAACGGGTTGGCTATAGCCTTGGTGGGGGGCGCGGGCGAAGTTCGTCCGCCGGACTCGGAATGGGGCGAGACTTTACGAGGGGCCTCGGAGTGCGAAAAATAAGCCGCGGACAAAGCCGTACCCAAAAATAAGCGCCCGAAGGTCGTGGTGCCAAAACCCCCCCGCGGAAAAATGGCCAAAAAACGGGTGGGCTATCGCCTTGGTGAGGGGCGCGGGCGAAGTTCGTCCGCCGGACTCAGAATGGCGAGAGACATTACGAGGGGCCTCGGGGTGCCAAAAATAAGCCGCGGGCAAAGCCGCGGCCAAAAATACGTGCCCGAAGGTCGTGGTGCCAAAACCCCCCAGCGAAAAAATGGCCAAAAAACGGGTGGGCTATAGCCTTGGTGGGGGGCGCGGGCGAAGTTCGTCCGCCGGACTCGGAATGGGGCGAGACTCGGGGTGCCAAAAATAAGCCGCGGGCAAAGCCGCACCCAAAAATAAGCCCCCGAAGGTCGTGGTGCCAAAACCCCCCAGCGGAAAAATGGCCAAAAAACGGGTGGGCTATAGCCTTGGTGGGGGGCGCGGCGAAGTTCGTCCGCCGGACTCGGAATGGGGCGAGACTTTGCGAGGGGCCTCGGAGTACGAAAAATAAGCCGCGGGCAAAGCCGTACCCAAAAATAAGCGCCCGAAGGTCGTGGTGCCAAAACCCCCCAGCGGAAAAATGGCCAAAAAACGGTTGGGCTATAGCCTTGGTGGGGGGCACAGGCGAAGTTCGTCCGCCGGACTCGGAATGGGGCGAGACTTTGCGAGCGGCCTCCGCGTGCAAAAAATAGGCCACGGACACAGCCGGGCCCAAAAATAACTGCCCAAAGACCGGGGCGCCAAGTTCGTCCATCGGAAAAATGGCCAAAAAACGGGTGGGCTATAGCCTTAGGGGGAGGGGCTGGCCAACTTCGTCCGCCGGACACGGAATGGGGCGAGACTTTAAGAGCGGCCTCCGCGTGCCAAAAATAGGCCGCGGGCACAGCCACGCCCAAAAATAGCCCCCCGAAGGTCGGCGCGCCCAAACCCCCCAGCGTAAAAATGGCCAAAAAACGGGTGGGCTATAGCCTTGGGGGGAGGGGCTGAAAAACTTCGTCCGCCGGACTCGGAATGGAGCCAGACTTTGCGAGCAACCTCTGCGTGCCAAAAATAGGGCGCGGGCACAGCCGCGCCCAAAATTACCCGCCCGAAGGCCGGGGCGCCAAGTTCGTCCAGCGGAAAAAGGCCACAAAATCGGGTGGGCTATAGCCTTGGGTGGTGGGGCTGGCATACATCGTCCGCCAGACTCGGAATGGCGCGAGACATTGCGAGGCGCCTCTGTGTACCAAAAATAGGCCGCGGGCACAGCCGCGCCCAAAAATACCCGCCCGAAGGCCGGGGCGCCAAGTTCGTCCAGCGGAAAAAGGCCACAAAAACGGGTGTGCTATAGAATTGGGGGGTGGGGCTGGCCAACTTCGTCCGCCGGACTCGGAATGGCGCAAGACTTTGCGAGGCACCTCCGTGTGCCAAAAATAGGCCGCGGACACAGCCGCGCCCAAAAATACCCGCCCGAAGGCCGGTGCGGCAAGTTCGTCCAACGGAAAAAGGCCACAAAAACGGGTGGCCTATAGCCTTGGGGCGTGGGGCTAGCCAATTTCATCGGCCGGACTCAGAATGGCGCGAGACTTTGCGAGGTGCCTCCGTGTGCCAAAAATAGGCCGCGTGCAGAGCCGCCCCCAAAAAAACCCCCCCAAAGGCCGGGGCGCCAAGTTCGTCCAGCGGAAAAAGGCCACAAAAAGGGTGGCCTATAGCCTTGGGGGCTGGGGCTGGCCCACTTCGTCCGCCGGACTCGGAATGGCGCGAAACTTTGCGAGGCACCTCCTTGTGCCAAGGAGAGGCCGCGGGCACAGCCGCCTCCAAAAATACCCTCCCGAAGGCCGGGGCGCCAAGTTCGTACAGCGGAAAAAGGCCACAAAAATGGGTGGGCTATAGCCTTGTGGGGTGGGGCTGGCCAACTTCGTCCGCCGGAGTCGGAATGGCGCGAGACTTTGCGAGGCACCTCCATGTGCCAAAAATAGGCCGCGGGCACAGCCGCGCCCAAAATTACCCGCCCGAAGGCCGGGGCGCCAAGTTCGTCCAGCGGAAAAAGGCCACAAAAACGGGTGTGCTATAGAATTGGGGGGTGGGGCTGGAATACTTCGTGCGCCGGACTTGGAATGGCGCTAGACATTGCAAGGCGCCTCCGTGTGCCAAAAACAGGCCGCGGACACAGCCGCGTCCAAAAATACCCGCCCGAAGGCCGGGGCGCCAAGTTCGTCCAGCGGAAAAAGGCCACAAAAACGGGTGTGCTATAGAATTGGGGGGTGGGGCTGGCCAACTTCGTCCCCCGGACTCGGAATGGCGCAAGACTTTATGAGGCACCTCCGTGTGCCAAAAATAGGCCGCGGGCGTAGCCGCGCCAAAAAATACCCCCCCGAAGGCCGGGGCGCCAAGTTCGTCCAGCGGAAAAACGCCACAAAATCGGGTGGGCTATAGCCTTGTGGGGTGGGGCTGGCATACTTCGTCCGCCGGAGTCGGAATGGCGCGAGACATTGCGAGGCAACTCCGTGTACCAAAAATAGGCCGCAGGCACAGCCGCGCCCAAAAATACCCGCCCGAAGGCCGGGGCGCCAAGTTCGTCCAGCGGAAAAAGGCCACAAAAACGGGTGTGCTATAGAATTGGGGGGTGGGGCTGGCCAACTTCGTCCGCCGGACTCGGAATGGCGCAAGACTTTGCGAGGCACCTCCGTTTGCCAAAAATAGGCCGCGGGCACAGCCGCGCCCAAAATACCCGCCCGAAGGCCGGTGCGCCAAGTTCGTCCAACGGAAAAAGGCCACAAAAACGGGTGGCCTATAGCCTTGGGGGGTTGGGCTGGCCAATTTCGTCCGCCGGACTCAGAATGGCCCGAGACTTTGCGAGGTGCCTCCGTGTGCCAAAAATAGGCCGCGGGCAGAGCCGCCCCCAAAAATACCCGCCCGAAGGCCGGGGCGCCAAGTTCGTCCAGCGGAAAAAGGCCACAAAAACGGTGGCCTATAGCCTTGGGGGGTGGGGCTGGCCCACTTCGTCCGCCGGACTCGGAATGGTGCGAGACTTTGCGAGGCACCTCTTTGTGCCAAGGAGAGGCCGCGGGCACAGCCGCCTCCAAAAATACCCTCCCGAAGGCCGGGGCGCCAAGTTCGTACAGCGGAAAAAGGCCACAAAAATGGGTGGGCTATAGCCTTGTGGGGTGGGGCTGGCCAACTTCGTCCGCCGGAGTCGGAATGGCGCGAGACTTTGCGAGGCACCTCCGTGTGCCAAAAATAGGCCGCGGGCAGAGCCGCTCCCAAAAATACCCGCCCGAAGGCCGGGGCGCCAAGTTCGTCCAGCGGAAAAAGGCCACAAAAACGGGTGGGCTATAGCCTTGGGGGGTGGGGCTGGCCATCTTCGTCCGCCGGAATCGGAATGGTGCGAGACTTTGCGAGGCACCTCCGAGTGCCAAAAATAGGCCACGGGCACAGCCGCGTCCAAAAATACCCGCCCGAAGGCCGGGGCGCCAAGTTCGTCCAGCCGAAAAAGGCCACAAAAACGGGTGGGCTATATCCTTGGGGTGTGGGGCTGGCCAATTTCGTCCGCCGGACTCGGAATGGCGCGAGACTTTGCGAGGCGCCTCCTTGTGCCAAAAATAGGCCGCGGGCACAGCCGCGCCCAAAAATACAATCCCGAAGGCCGGGGCGCCAAGTTCGTCCAGCGGAAAAAGGCCACAAAAACGGGTGGACTATAGCCTTGGGCGGTGGGGCTGTCCAACTTCGTGCGCCGGACTCGGAATGGCGCGAGACTTTACGAGGGGCCTCCGTGTTCTAAAAGTAGGCCGTAGGCACAGCCGCGCCCAAAAATAACCGCCCGAAGGCCGGGGCGCCAAGTTCTTCCCGCGGAAAAAGGCCACAAAACCGGGTGGGCTATAGCCTTGGGGGGTGGGGCTGGCATACTTCGTGCGCCGGACTCGGAATGGCGCTAGACATTGCGAGGTGCCACCGTGTGCCAAAAACAGGCCGCGGGCACAGGCCGCGGGCACAGGCGCGCCCAAAAATACCCGCCCAAAGGCCGGGGCGCCAAGTTCGTCCAGCGGAAAAAGGCCACAAAAATGGGTGGGCTATAGAATTGGGGGGTGGGGCTTGCCAACTTTGTCCCCCGGACTCGGAATGGCGTAAGACTTTGCGAGGCACCTCCGTGTGCCAAAAATAGGCCGCGGGCACAGCCGTGCCCAAAAATACCCGCCCGAAGGCCGGGGCGCCAAGTTCTTCCAGCGGAAAAAGGCCACAAAACCGGGTGGGCTATAGCCTTGGGGGGTGGGGCTGGAATACTTCGTGCGCCGGACTTGGAATGGCGCTAGACATTGCAAGGCGCCTCCGTGTGCCAAAAACAGGCCGCGGACACAGCCGCGTCCAAAAATACCCGCCCGAAGGCCGGGGCGCCAAGTTCGTCCAGCGGTAAAAGGCCACAAAAACGGGTGGGCTATAGAATTGAGGGGTGGGGCTGGCCAACTTCGTCCGCCGGACTCAGAATGGCGTAAGACTTTGCGAGGGGCCTCCGTGTGCCAAAAATAGGCTGCGGGCACAGCCGCGCCCAAAAATAACCGCCCGAAGGCCGGGGCGCCAAGTTCGTCCAGCGGAAAAAGGCCACAAAAACGGGTGGGCTATAGCCTTGGGGGGTGGGGCTGTTCAACTTCGTCCGGCGGACTCGGAATGGTGCGAGACTTTGCGAGGGGCCTCCTTGTGCCAAAAATAGGCCACGGGCACAGCCGTACCCAAAAATAACCGCCCGAAGGCCGGGCCGCCAAGTTCGTCCAGCGGAAAAAGGCCACAAAAACGGGTGGGCAATAGCGTTGGGGGGTGCGGCTGGCCAACTTCGTCCGCCGGACTCGGAATGGAGCGACACTTTGCGAGGGGCCTCCGTGTGCCAAAAATAGGCCGCGGGCACAGCCGGGCCCAAAAATAACCGACCGATGGCCAGGGCACCAAGTTCGTCCAGCGGAAAAAGGCCACAAAAACGGGTGGGCTATAGCCTTGGGGGGTGGGGCTGGCCAACTTCGTCCGCCGGACTCGGAATGGCGCGAGACTTTGCGAGGGGCCTCCGTGTGCCAAAAATAGGCCGCAGGCACAGCCACGGGCAAAAATTACCGCCTGAAGTCCGGGGCGCCAAGTTCGTCCAGCGGAAAAAGGCCATAAAAACGGGTGGGTTATAGCCTTGGGGGGAGGGGCCGGCCCACTTCGTCCGCCGGACTCGGAATGGCGTGAGAATTTGCGAGGGGCCTCCGTGTGCCAAAAATAGGCCGCGGGCACAGCCGCGCCCAAAAATAACCGACCAAAGGCCGGGGTGCCAAGTTCGTCCAGGGAAAAAGGCTCCAAAAACGGGTGGGCCATAGCGTTGGCGGGTGGGGCTGGCCAAGTTCGTCCGCGGGGCTCGGAATGGTGCGAGACTTTGCGAGGGGCCTCCGTGTGCCAAAAATAGGCCGCGGGCACAGCCGCGCCCAAAAATAACCGCCCGAAGGCCGGGGCGCCAAGTTCGTCCAGCGGAAAAAGGCCACAAAAACGGGTGGGCTATATCCTTGGGGTGTGGGGCTGGCCAATTTCGTCCGCCGGACTCGGAATGGCGCGAGACTTTGCAAGAGGCCTCCGTGTGCCAAAAATAGGCCACGGCCACAGCCGCGCCAAAAAATAACCGCCCGAAGGCCGGGGCGCCAAGTTCGTCCAGGGGAAAAAGGCCACAAAAACGGCTGGGCTATAGCCTTGGGGGGTGGGGCTGGCCAACTTCGTCCGCCGGCACAGCCGCGCCCAAAAATAACCGCCCGAAAGCCGGGGCGCCAAGTTCGTCCAGCGGAAAAAGGACACAAAAACGGGTGGGCTATAGCCTTGGGGGGTGGGGCTGTTCAACTTCGTCCGCCGGACTCGGAATGGCGCGAGACTTAGCGAGGGACCTCCGTGTGCCAAAAATAGGCCGCGGGCACAGCCACACCCAAAAATAACCGCCCGAAGGCCGGGGCGCCAAGTTCGTCCAGCGGAAAAAGTCCACAAAAACGGGTGGGCTATAGCCTTGGGGGGTGGGGCTGGCCAACTTCGTCCGCCGGACTCGGAATAGCGCGACACTTTGCGACGGGCCTCCGTACACCAAAAATAGGCCGCAGGCACAGCCGTACCCAAAAATAACCGCCCGAAGGCCGGGGCGCCAAGTTCGTCCAGCGGAAAAAGGCCACAAAAACGGGTGGGCTATAGCCTTGGGGGGTGGGGCTGGCCCACTTCGTCCGCCGGACTCGGAATGGCGAGACACTTTGCGAGGGGCCTCTGTGTGCCAAAAATAGGCCACGGGCACAGCCGCGCCCAAAAATAACCGCCCGAAGGCCGGAGCGCCAAGTTCGTCCAGCGGAAAAAGGCCACAATAACGGGTGGGCTATAGCCTTGGGGGGTGGGGCTGGCCCACTTCGTCCGCCGGACTTGGAATGGCGCGAGACTTTACGAGGGGCCTCCGTGTGCCAAAAATAGGCCGCGGGCACAGCCGCAGCCAAAAATAACATCCCGAAGGCCGGGGCGCCAAGTTCGTCCAGCGGAAAAAGGCTACAAAAACGGGTGGGCTATAGCGTTGGGGGGTGGGGCTGGCCAACTTCGTCCGCCGGACTCGGAATGGGGTGAGAATTTACGAGTGGCCTCTGCGTGCAAAAAGTAGGCTGCGGGCACCGCCGCGCCCAAAAATAACCCACCGAAGGCCGGGGCGCCAAGTTCGTCCAGTAGAAAAATGGCCAAAAAACGGGTGGGCTATAGCCTTCGGGGGAGGGGCTGGCCAACTTCGTCCGCCGGACTCGGAATGGAGCGAGACTTTGCGAGCGGCCTACGCGTGCCAAAAATAGGCCGCGGGTACAGCCGCGTCCATAAATAACTGCCCGAAGGCCGGGGCGCCAAGTTTGTCCAGCGAAAAAATGGCCAAAAAACGGGTGGGCTATAGCCTTGGGGGGAGGGGCGGGCCAACTTCGTCCGCCGGACTCGGAATGGGGCGAGAGTTTGCGAGCGGCCTCCGCGTACCAAAAATAGGCCGTGGGCACAGCCGCACCCAAAAATAACCCCCCGAAGGCCGGGACGCCAAGTTCGTCCAGCAGAAAAATGGCCAAAAAACGGGTGGGCTATAGCCTTGGGGGGAGGGCTGGCCCACTTCGTCCGCCGGACTCGGAATGGGGCGAGACTTTGCGAGCGGCCTCCGCGAGCTAAAAATAGGCCGTGGGTACAGCCGCGCCCAAAAATAACCCCCCGAAGGTCGGCGTACCCAAACTCCCCAGTGGAAAAATGGCCAAAAAACGGGTGGGCTATAGCCTTGGGCGGAGGGGCTGGCCCACTTCGTCCGCCGGACTCGGAATGGGACGAGACTTTGCGAGCGGCCTCCGCGTGTCAAAAATAGGCCGCGGGCACAGCCGCGCCCAAAAATAACCCCCCGAAGGTCGGCGCGCCCAAACCCCCAGCGGAATAATTGCCATAAAACGGGTGGGCTATAGCCTTGGGGGGAGGGGCTGGCCAACTTCGTCCGTTGGACTCGGAAACGGGTGAGACTTTGCGAGCGGCCTACGTGTGCCAAAAATAAGCCACGGGCATAGCCGCACCCAAAAATAACCCCGAAGGCCGGGCGCCAAGTTCGGCCCAAAGGGAAAAATGGGCAAAAACGGGTGTGCTATAGCCTTCGGGAAGGGGCTGGCCGACTTCGTCCGCCAGACTCGAATGGGCGAGAGTTTGCGGCGGCATCCGCGTGCCAAAAATAGGCCGCTGGCACAGCTGCGCCCAAAACTAACTGCCCGAAGGCCGGGGCGCCAAATTCGTCCAGCGGAAAAATGGCCAAAAAACGGGTGGGCTATAGCCTTGGGGGGAGGGGCTGGCCAACTTCGTCTGCCGGACTCGGAATGGGGTGAGACTTGGCGAGCGGCCTCCGCGTGCCAAAAATAGGCCGCGGGCCCCCCCCAGCGGAAAAATGGCCAAAAAATGGGTGGGCTATAGCATTGGGGGGAGGGGCTGGCCAACTTTGTCCGCCGGACTCGGAATGGGCGAGACTTTGCGAGCGGCCTCCGCGTGCCAAAAATAGGCCACGGGCACAGCCGCGCCTAAAAAATGGGTGGGCTATAGCCTTGGGGGGAGGGGCTGGCCCACTTCGTCCGCCGGACTCGGTATGGGACGAGACTTTGCGAGCGGCCTCCGCGTGCCAAAAATAGGCCGCGGGCAAAGCCGCGCCCAAAAATAACCCCCCGAAGGTCGGCGCGCCCAAACCCCCCCGCGGAAAAATGGCCAAAAAATGGGTGGGCTATAGCCTTGGGGGGAGGGGCTGGCCAACTTCCTCCGCCGGACTCGGAATGGGGCGAGACTTTGCGAGCGGCCTCCGCGTGCCAAATATAGGCCGCGGGCACAGCCGCGCCCAAAAATAACTGCCCGAAGGCCGGGGCGCCAAGTTCGTCCAGCTGAAAAATGGCCAAAAAACGGGTGGGCTATAGCTTTGGGGGGAGGGGCTGGCCAACTTCGTCCGCCCGAAAATAACCACCCGAAGGCCGGGGCGCCAAAACCCCCCAGCGGAAAAATGGCCAAAAAATGGGTGGGCTATAGCCTTTGGGGAAGGGGCTGGCCAACTTCCTCCGCCGGACTCGGAATGGGGTGAGACTTTGCGAGCGGCCTCCGCGTGCCAAAAATAGGCCGCGGGCACAGCCGCGCCCAAAAATAACCCCCCGAAGGTCGGCGCGCCCAAACACCCCAGCGGAAAAATGGCCAAAAAATGGGTGGGCTATAGCCTTGGGGGGAGGGGCTGGCCAACTTCCTCCGCCGGACTCGGAATGGGGCGAGACTTTGCGAGCGGCCTCCGCGTGCCAAAAATAGGCCGCGGGCACAGCCGCGCCCAAAAATAACTACCCGAAGGCCGGGGCGCCAAGTTCGTCCAGCGGAAAAATGGCCAAAAAACGGGTGGGCTATAGCTTTGGGGGGAGGGGCCTGCCAACTTCGTCCGCCAGACTCGGAATGGGGCGAGACGTTGCGAGCGGCCTCCGTATGCCAAATATAGGCCGCGGGCACAGCCGCGCCCAAAAATAACTGCCCGAAGGCCGGGGCACCAAGTTCGTCCAGCTGAAAAATGGCCAAAAAACGGGTGGGCTATAGCCTTGGGGGGAGGGGCTGGCCAACTTCGTCCGCCCAAAAATAACCGCCCGAAGGCCGGGGCCCCAAAACCCCCCAGCAGAAAAATGGCCAAAAAATGGGTGGGCTATAGCCTTGGGGGGAGGGGCTGGCCAACTTCCTCCGCCGGACTCGGAATGGGGCGAGACTTTGCGAGCGGCCTCCGCGTGCCAAAAATAGGCCGCGGGTACAGCCACGCCCAAAAATAACCCCCCGAAGGTCGGCGCGCCCAAACCCCCCAGCGGAAAAATGGCCAAAAAATGGGTGGGCTATAGCCTTGGGGGGAGGGGCTGGCCAGCTTCCTCCGCCGGACTCGAAATGGGGCGAGAATTTGCGAGCGGCCTCCGCGTGCCAAAAATAGGCCGCGGGCACAGCCGCGCCCAAAAATAACCGCGCGAAGGCCGGGGCGCCAAGTTCGTCCAGCAGAAAAATGGCCAAAAAACGGGTGGGCTATAGCCTTGGGGGGAGCGGCTGGTCAACTTCGTCCGCCGGACTCGGAATGGGGCGAGACTTTGCGAGCGGCCTCCGCGTGTCAAAAATATTCCGTGGGCAAAGCCACACCCAAAAATAACCCCCCGAAGGCCGGGGCGCCCAGTTCGTCCAGCAGAAAAATGGCCAAAAAATGGGTGGGCTATAGCCTTGGGGGGAGGGGCTGGCCAACTTCGTTTGCCGGACTCGGAATGGGGCGAGACTTTGCGAGCGGCCTCCACATGCCAAAAATAGGCCGTGGGCACAGCGGCGCCCAAAAATAACCGCCCGAAGGCCGGGGCGCCAAGTTCGTCCAGCGGAAAAATGGCCAAAAAATGGGCGTGCTATAGCCTTGGGGGGAGGGGCTGGCCAACTTCGTCCGCCGGACTCGGAATGGTACGAGAGTTTGCGAGCGGCATCCGCGTGCCAAAAATAGGCCGCTGACACAGCTGCGCCCAAAACTAACTGCCCGAAGGCCGGGGCGCCAAGTTCGTCCAGCGGAAAAATGGCCAAAAAACGGGTGGGCTATAGCCTTGGGGGGACGGGCTGGCCAACTTCGTCCGCCGGACTCGGAATGGGGCGAGACTTTGTGAGCGGCCTCCGTGTGCCAAAAATAGGCTGCGGGCACAGCCGCGCCCAAAAATAACCCGCCGAAGGTCGGCGCGCCCAAACCCCCCAGCGGAAAAATGGCCAAAAAACGGGTGGGCTATAGCTTTGGGGAGAGGGGCTGACCAACTTCGTCCGCCGGACACCGAATGGGGCGAGACTTTGCGAGCGGCCTCCGCGTGCCAAAAATAGGCCGCGGGCACAGCCGCACCCAAAAATAACCGCCCGAAGGCCGGGGCGCCAAGTTCGTGCAGCGGAAAAATGGCCAAAAAACGGGTGGGCTATAGCCTTGGTGGGAGGGGCTGGCCAACTTCTTCCGCCGGACTCGGAATGGGGCGAGACTCGGCGAGCGGCCTCCGCGTGCCAAAAATAGGCCGCGGGCACAGCCGCGCCCAAAAATACCCGCCCGAAGGCCGGGGCGCCAAGTTCGTCCAGCGGAAAAATGGCCAAAAAACGGGTGGGCTATAGCCTTTGGGGGAGGGGCTGGCCAACTTCGTCCGCCGGACTCGGAATGGTGCGAGAATTTGCGAGCGGCCTCCGCAGTACTAAAAATAGGCCCGCGGCACAGCCGCACCCAAAAATAACCCCCCGAAGGCCGGGACGCCAAGTTCGTCCAGCAGAAAAATGGCCAAAAAACGGGTGGGCTATAGCCTTGGGGGGAGGGCTGGCCCACTTCGTCCGCCGGACTCGGAATGGGGCGAGACTTTGCGAGCGGCCTCCGCGAGCTAAAAATAGGCCGTGGGTACAGCCGCGCCCAAAAATAACCCCCCGAAGGTCGGCGTACCCAAACTCCCCAGTGGAAAAATGGCCAAAAAACGGGTGGGCTATAGCCTTGGGGGGAGGGGCTGGCCCACTTCGTCCGCCGGACTCGGAATGGGACGAGACTTTGCGAGCGGCCTCCGCGTGCCAAAAATAGGCCGCGGGCACAGCCGCGCCCAAAAATAACCCCCCGAAGGTCGGCGCGCCCAAACCCCCCAGCGGAATAATGGCCAAAAAACGGGTGGGCTATAGCCTTGGGGGGAGGGGCTGGCCAACTTCGTCCGCCGGACTCGGAATGGGGCGAGACTTTGCGAGCGTCCTCCATGTGCCAAAAATAGGCCGTGGGCACATCCGCGCCCAAAAATAACCCCCGAAGGCCGGGGCGCCAAGTTCGTCCAGTGGAAAAATGGGCAAAAAACGGGTGTGCTATAGCCTTCGGGGAAGGGGCTGGCCGACTTCGTCCGCCAGACTCGGAATGGGGCGAGAGTTTGCGAGCGGCATCCGCGTGCCAAAAATAGGCCGCTGGCACAGCTGCGCCCAAAACTAACTGCCCGAAGGCCGGGGCGCCAAATTCGTCCAGCGGAAAAATGGCCAAAAAACGGGTGGGCTATAGCCTTGGGGGGAGGGGCTGGCCAACTTCGTCTGCCGGACTCGGAATGGGGTGAGACTTGGCGAGCGGCCTCCGCGTGCCAAAAATAGGCCGCGGGCCCCCCCCAGCGGAAAAATGGCCAAAAAATGGGTGGGCTATAGCATTGGGGGGAGGGGCTGGCCAACTTTGTCCGCCGGACTCGGAATGGGCGAGACTTTGCGAGCGGCCTCCGCGTGCCAAAAATAGGCCACGGGCACAGCCGCGCCTAAAAAATGGGTGGGCTATAGCCTTGGGGGGAGGGGCTGGCCCACTTCGTCCGCCGGACTCGGTATGGGACGAGACTTTGCGAGCGGCCTCCGCAAGTTGGGAAAATAGGTCGCGGGCAAAGCCCCGCCCAAAAATAACCCCCCCGAAGGTCGGCGCCCCCAAACCCCCCCGCGGAAAATGGGCAAAAATGGGTGGGCTTATAGCCTTGGGGGAGGGCTGGCCAACTTCCTCCGCCT
>JAUJEF010000562.1:0-42346 GCA_030444885.1 Citrus sp. QX-2021 | reverse complement strand
CGCCCGGCCTTGAGCGGGAGTATTTTGGGCGCGCTGCTGTGCCCGCGCGGCCTGTTTTGGCACACGGAGGCGCCTCGCAAAGTCTCGCGCATTCCGAGTCCGAGCGGACGAGTTGGCCAGCCCACCCCCAAGGCTATAGCCCACCGTTTTGTGGCCTCATTCCGCTGGACGAACTTGGCGCCCCGGCCTTCGGGCGGGTATTTTTGTTCTCGGCTGTGCCCGAGGCCTATTTTGGGAGCACGTATGAGCATCGCGAAGTCTAGCTCCATTCCGAGTCCGGCGGACGAAGTTGGCCAGCCCCACCCCGCGAGGCAATAACCCACACGTTTTTTTGGCCTCTTTCCGCTGGACGAACTTGGCGCCCGGCCTTCGGGCGGGTATTTTGGGCGCGGCTGTGCCCATGCCTATTTTGGCACACGGAGCGCCTCGCAAGTCTCGCGCCATTCCGAGTCCGGCGGACGCCCATGGCCTATTTTTAGTTGGCCAGCCCCACCCCCAAGGCTATAGCCCACCCGTTTTTGTGGCCTCTTTCCGCTGGACCGAACTTGGCGCCCGGCCTTGGGGCGGGTATTTTTAGCGCGGCTGTACCCGCGGCCTATTTTTTTGGCACACGGAGCGCCTCGCAAAGTCTCGCGCCGTTCCGAGACAGGCGGACCAGGGTGGCCCGCCCCACGCCCGAAGGCTATAGGCCACCCGTTTTTGTGGACTCTTTCCGCTGGACGAACTTGCGCCCGGCCTTCGGCGGGTATTTTTGGGCGCGGCTGTGCCCGCGGCCTATTTTTGGCACACGGAGGCGCCTCTCAAAGTCTCGCGCCATTCCGAGTCCGGCGGACGAAGTTGGCCAGCCCCACCCCCCAAGTCTATAGCCCACCCGTTTTTGTGGCCTCTTTCCGCTGGATGAACTTGGCGCCCCGGCCTTCGGGCGTGTATTTTTGAGCGCGGCTGTGCCCGCGGCCTATTTTTGGCACACGGAGGCGCCTCGCGAAGTCTCGCTCCATTCCGAGTCCGGCGGACCCGAGATAGTTGGCCAGCCCCACCCCCAAGGCTATAGCCCACCCGTTTTGTGGCCTCTTTCCGCTGGGCGAACTTGGCGCCCGGCCTTGGGCGGGTATTTTTAAGGCTGTGCCCGCGGCCTATTTTTGGCACACGGAGGCGCCTCGCGAAGTCTCGCTCCATTCCGAGTCCGGCGGACGAAGTTGGCCAGCCCCACCCCCCAAGGCTATAGCCCACCCGTTTTTGTGGCCTCTTTCCTCTGGACAGACTTGGCGCCCGGCCTTCGGCGGGTATTTTTAGGCGCGGCTGTGCCGCGGCCTATTTTTGGCACACACGGAGCGCCTCGCAAAGTCTCGCGCCATTCCGGGTCCGGCGGACGAAGTTGGCCAGCCCCACCCCCAAGGCTATAGCCCACCCGTTTTTGTGGCCTCTTACCTCTGGACTAACATGGCGCCCGGCCTTGGTGGGTATTTTTGGCGCGGCTGTGCCGCGGCCTATTTTTGGCACACGGAGGCGCCTCGCAAAGTCTCGCGCCATTCCGAGTCCGGCGGACGAAGTTGGCCAGCCCCACCCCCCAAGGCTATAGCCCACCCGTTTTTGTGGCCTCTTTCCGCTGGGCGAACTTGGCGCCCCGGCCTTCGGGCGGGTATTTTTGGGCGCGGCTGTGCCCGCGGCCTATTGTTGGCACACGGAGCGCCTCGCCAAGTCTCGCGCCATTCCGAGTCCGGCGGGACGAAGTTGGCCAGCCCACCCCCCAAGGCTATAGCCCACCCGTTTTTGTGGCCTCTTTCCGCTGGGCGAACTTGGCGCCCCGGCCTTCGGGCGGGTATTTTTGGGCGCGGCTGTGCCCGCGGCCTATTTTTGGCACACGGAGGCGCCTCGCGAAGTCTCGCGCCATTCCGAGTCCGGCGGACGAAGTTGGCCAGCCCCACCCCCCAAGGCTATAGCCCACCCGTTTTTGTGGCCTCTTTCCCTGGAGGAACTTGGCGCCCGGCCTTCGGGCGGGTATTTTTGGCGCGGCTGTGCCCGCGGCCTATTTTTGGCACACGGAGCGCCTCGCAAAGTCTCGCGCCATTCCGAGTCCGGCGGACGAGTTGGCCAGCCCCACCCCCAAGTCTATAGCCCACCCGTTTTGTGGCCTCTTTCCGCTGGACGAACTTGGCGCCCGGCCTTCGGCGGGTATTTTTGGGCGCGGCTGTGCCCGCGGCCTATTTTTAGCACGCGGAGGTGCCTCGCCAAGTCTCGCGCCATTCCGAGTCCGCGCGGACGAGTTGGCCAGCCCCACCCCCAAGGCTATAGCCCACCCGCTTTTGTGGCCTATTTCCGCTGGACGAACTTGGCGCCCGGCCTTCGGGCGGGTATTTTTGGGCGCGGCTGTGCCCGCGGCCTATTTTAGCACACGGAGGGCCCTCGCAAAGTTTCGCCCCATTCCGAGTCCGGCGGACGAAGTTTGCCTACCCCTCCCCCCAAGGCTATAGCCCACCCGTTTTTTGGCCTCTTTCCGCTGGACGAACTTGGCGCCCCTGCCTTCGGGCGGGTCTTTTTAGCGCGGCTGTGCCCGCGGCCTATTTTTGGCACACGGAGCGCCTCGCGAAGTCTCGCGCCATTCCGAGTCCGGCGGACCAGAGTTGGCCAGCCCCACCCCCAAGGCTATAGCCCACCCGTTTTGTGGCCTCTTTCCGCTGGACGAACTTGGCGCCCGGCCTTGGGGCGGGTATTTTTGGGCGTGGCTGTGCCCGCTGCCTATTTTTGGCACACTGAGTCGCCTCGCGAAGTCTCGCGCCATTCCGAGTCCGGCGGACGAAGTTGGCCAGCCCCACCCCCCAAAGCTATAGCCCACCCGTTTTTGTGGCCATTTCCGCTGGACGAAGTTGGCGCCCCGGGCTTTGGGCTGGTATTTTTGGGCACGGCTGTGCCCGCGGCCTATTTTTGGCACACGGAGGCGCCTCGCAAAGTCTCGCGCCATTCCGAGTCCGGCGGACGAAGTTGGCCAGCCCCACCCCCCAAGGCAATAGCCCACCCGTTTTTGTGGCCTCTTTCCGCTGGACGAACATGCCGCCCCGGCCTTCGGGCGGGTATTTTTGGGCGCGGCTGTGCCCGCGGCCTATTTTTGGCACACGGAGGCGCCTCGCGAAGTCTCGCGCCATTCCGAGTCCGGCGGACGAAGTTGGCCAGCCCCACCCCCCAAGGCTATAGCCCACCCGTTTTTGTGGCCTCTTTCCGCTGGACGAACTTGGCGCCCCGGCCTTCGGGCGGGTATTTTTGGGCGCGGCTGTGCCCGCGGCCTATTTTTGGCACAAGGAGGCGCCTCGCAAAGTCTCGCGCCATTCCGAGTCCGGCGGACGAAGTTGGCCAGCCCCACCCCCCAAGGCTATAGCCCACCCGTTTTTGTGGCCTCTTTCCGCTGGACGAACTTGGCGCCCCGGCCTTCGGGCGGGTATTTTTGGGCGCGGCTGTGACCGCGGCCTATTTTTGGCACACGGAGGCGCCTCGCAAAGTCTCGCGCCATTCCGAGTCCAGCGGACGAAGTTGGCCAGCCCCACCCCCCAAGGCTATAGCCCACCCGTTTTTGTGGCCTCTTTCCGCTGGACGAACTTGGCGCCCCGGCCTTCGGGCGGGTATTTGTTGGCGCGGGTGTGCCGGCGTCCGATTTTTGGCACACGGATGCGCCTCGCGTAGTCTCGCTCCATTCCGAGTCCGGCGGACGAAGTTGGCCAGCGCCACCCCCAAGGCTATAGCCCACCCGTTTTGTGGCCTCTTTCCGCTGGACGAACTTGGCGCCCGGCCTTGGGCGGGTATTTTTGGGCGCGGCTGTGCCCGCGGCCCTATTTTTGGCACACGGAAGCGCCTCGCGAAGTCTCGCGCCATTCCGAGTCCGAGCGGACGAAGTTGGCCAGCCCCACCCCCAAGGCTATAGCCCACCCGTTTTGTGGCCTCTTTCCGCTGGACGAACTTGGCGCCCCGGCCTTCGGGCGGGTATTTTTGGGCGCGGCTGTACCCGCAGCCTATTTTTGGCACACGGAGGCGCCTCGCCAAGTTTCGCGCCATTCCGAGTCCGGCGGACGAGGTTGGCCAGCCCCACCCCCCAAGGCTATAGCCCACCCGTTTTTGTGGCCTCTTTCCGCTGGACGAACTTGGCGCCCCGGCCTTCGGGCGGGTATTTTTGGGCGCGGCTGTGCCCGCGGCCTATTTTGGCAGCACGGAGCGCCTCGCAAAGTCTCGCGCCATTCCGAGTCCGGCGGACGAAGTTGGCCAGCCCCACCCCCCAAGTCTATAGCCCACCCGTTTTTGTGGCCTCTTTCCGCTGGACGAACTTGGCGACCCGGCCTTCGGGCGGGTATTTTTGGGCGCGGCTGTGCCCGCGGCCTATTTTTGGCACACGGAGGCGCCTCGCGAAGTCTCGCGCCATTCCGAGTCCGGCGACGATGTTGGCCAGCCCCACCCCCAAGGCTATAGCCCACCCGTTTTGTGGCCTCTTTCCGCTGGACGAACTTGGCGCCCGGCCTTCGGGCGGGTATTTTGGGACGCGGCTGTGCCGCGGCCTATTTTGGCACACGGAGGCGCCTCGCAAATTCTCGCGCCATTCCGAGTCCGGCGGACGAGTTGGCCAGCCCCACCCCCAAGGCTATAGCCCACCCGTTTTTGTGGCCTCTTTCCGCTGGACGAACTTGGCGCCCCGGCCTTCGGGCGGGTATTTTTGGGCGCGGCTGTGCCCGCGGCCTATTTTTGGCACACGGAGGGGCCTCGCAAAGTCTCGCGCCATTCCGAGTCCTGCAGACGAAGTTGGCCAGCCCCACCCCCCAAGGCTATAGCCCACCCGTTTTTGTGGCCTCTTTCCGCTGGACGAACTTGGCGCCCCGGCCTTCGGGCGGGTATTTTTGGGCGCGGCTGTACCCGCGGCCTATTTTTGGCACACGGAGGTGCCTCGCAAAGTCTCGCGCCATTCCGAGTCCGGCGTACGAAGTTGGCCAGCCCCACCCCCAAGGCTATAGCCCACCCGTTTTTGTGGCCTCTTTCCGCTGGACGAACTTGGCGCCCTGGCCTTCGGGCGGGTATTTTTGGGCGCGGCTGTGCCCGCGGCCTATTTTTGGCACACGGAGACGCCTCGCAAAGTCTCGCGCCATTCCGAGTCCGGCGGACGAAGTTGGCCAGCCCCACCCCCCAAGTCTATAGCCCACCCGTTTTTGTGGCCTCTTTCCGCTGGACGAACTTGGCGACCCGGCCTTCGGGCGTGTATTTTTGGGCGCGGCTGTGCCCGTGGCCTATTTTTGGCACACGGAGGCGCCTCGCGAAGTCTCGCGCCATTCCGAGTCCGGCGGACGAAGTTGGCCAGCCCCACCCCCCAAGGCTATAGCCCACCCGTTTTTGTGGCCTCTTTCCGCTGGACGAACTTGGCGCCCCGGCCTTCGGGCGGGTATTTTTGGACGCGGCTGTGCCCGCGGCCTATTTTTGGCACACGGAGGCGCCTCGCAAAGTCTCGCGCCATTCCGAGTCCGAGCGGACCAGAAGTTGGCCAGCCCCACCCCCAAGGCTATAGCCCACCCGTTTTTGTGGCCTCTTTCCGCTGGGCGAACTTGGCGCCCGGCCTTGGGCGGGTATTTTGGCGCGGCTGTGCCCGCGGCCTATTTTTGGCACACGGAGGCGCCTCGCAAAGTCTCGCGCCATTCCGAGTCCGGCGGGCGAAGTTGGCCAGCCCCACCCCCAAGGCTATAGCCCACCCGTTTTTGTGGCCTCTTTCCGCTGGACGAACTTGGCGCCCCGGCCTTCGGGCGGGTATTTTTGGGCGCGGCTGTGCCCGCGGCCTATTTTTGGCACACGGAGGCGCCTCGCAAAGTCTCGCGCCATTCCGAGTCCGGCGGACGACGTGGGCCTCCCCCACCCCCAAGGCTATAGCCCACCCGTTTTTGTGGCCTTTTTCCGCTGGACGAACTTGGCGCCCCAGCCTTGGGCGGGTATTTTTGGGCGCGGCTGTACCCGCGGCCTATTTTTGGCACAGGGAGCTGCCTCGCAATGACACGCCCCATTCCGAGACCGGCGGACGAATTTGGCCAGCCCCACCCCCAATGCTATAGCCCACCCGTTTGTGTGGCCTCTTTCCGCTGGACGAACTTGGCGCCCCGGCCTTCGGGCGGGTATTTTTGGGCGCGGCTGTGCCCGCGGCCTATTTTTGGCACACGGAGGCGCCTCGCAAAGTCTCGCGCCATTCCGAGTCCGGCGGACGAAGTTGGCCAGCCCCACCCCCCAAGTCTATAGCCCACCCGTTTTTGTGGCCTCTTTCCGCTGGACGAACTTGGCGCCCCGGCCTTCGGGCGGGTATTTTTGGGCGCGGCTGTGCCCGCGGCCTATTTTTGGCACACGGAGGTGCCTCGCGAAGTCTCGCTCCATTCCGAGTCCGGCGGTCTACGTTGGCCAGCCCCACCCCCCAAGGCTATAGCCCACCCGTTTTTGTGGCCTTTTTCCGCTGGACGAACTTAGCGCCCCGGCCTTCGGGCGGGTATTTTTGGGTGCGGCCGTGCCCGCGGCCTATGTTTGGCACAAGGAGGTGCCTCGCAAAGTCTCGCGCCATTCCGAGTCCGGCGGACGAAGTTGGCCAGCCCCACCCCCCAAGGCTATAGCCCACCCGTTTTTGTGGCCTCTTTCCGCTGGACGAACTTGGCGCCCCGGCCTTCGGGCGGGTATTTTTGGGCGCGGCTGTGCCCGCGGCCTACTTTTGGCACACGGAGGTGCCTCGCAAAGTCTCGCGCCATTCCGAGTCCGGCAGACGAAGTTGGCCAGCCCCACCCCCCAAGGCTATAGCCCACCCGTTTTTGTGGCCTCTTTCCGCTGGACGAACTTGGCGCACCGGCCTTCGGGCGGGTATTTTTGGGCGCGGCTGTGCCCGCGGCCTATTTTTGGCACACGGAGGCGCCTCGCGAAGTCTCACTCCATTCCGAGTCCGGCGGACGAAGTTGGCCAGCCCCACCCCCCAAGGCTATAGCCCACCCGTTTTTGTGGCCTCTTTCCGCTGGACGAACTTGGCGCCCCGGCCTTCGGGCGGGTATTTTTGGGCGCGGCTGTGCCCGCGGCCTATTTTTGGGACACGGAGGCACCTCGCCAAGTCTCGCTCCATTCCGAGTCCGGCGGACGAAGTTGGCCAGCCCCGCCCCCCAAGGCTATAGCCCACCCGTTTTTGTGGCCTCTTTCCGCTGGACGAACTTGGCGCCCCGGCCTTCGGGCGGGTATTTTTGGGCGCGGCTGTGCCGGGGGCCATTTTTGGCACACGGAGGCGCCTCGCAAAGTCTCGCGCCATTCCGAGTCCGGCGGACGAAGTTGGCCAGCCCCACCCCCCAAGGCTATAGCCCACCCGTTTTTGTGGCCTCTTTCCGCTGGACGAACTTGGCGCCCCGGCCTTCGGGCGGGTATTTTTGGGCGCGGCTGTGCCCGCGGCCTATTTTTGGCACACGGAGGCACCTCGCCAAGTCTCGCGCCATTCCGAGTCCGGCGGACGAAGTTGGCCAGCCCCACCCCCCAAGGCTATAGCCCACCCGTTTTTGTGGCCTCTTTCCGCTGGACGAACTTGGCGCCCCGGCCTTCGGGCGGGTATGTTTGGGCGCGGCTGTGCCCGCGGGCTATTTTTGGCACACGGAGGCGCCTCGCCAAGTCTCGCGCCATTCCGAGTCCGGCGGACGAAGTTGGCCAGCCCCACCCCCCAAGGCTATAGCCCACCCGTTTTTGTGGCCTCTTTCCGCTGGACGAACTTGGCGCCCCGGCCTTCGGGCGGGTATTTTTGGGCGCGGCTGTGCCCGCGGCCTATTTTTGGCACACGGAGGCGCCTCGCGAAGTCTCGCTCCATTCCGAGTCCGGCGGACGAAGTTGGCCAGCCCCACCCCCCAAGGCTATAGCCCACCCGTTTTTGTGGCCTCTTGCCGCTGGCCGAACTTGGCGCCCGGCCTTCGGGCGGGTATTTTTAGGCGCGGCTGTGCCCATGGACTATTTTTGGCACACGGAGGCGCCTCGCAAAGTCTCGCGCCATTCCGAGTCCGGCGGACCGAGCTGGACAGCCCCGCCCCCAAGGCTATAGCCCACCCGTTTTTGTGGCCTCTTTCCGCTGGACGAACTTGGCGCCCCGGCCTTCGGGCGTGTATTTTTGGGCGCGGCTGTGCCCGCGGCCTATTTTTGGCATACGGAGGCACCTCGCAAAGTCTCGCGCCATTCCGAGTCCGGCGGACGAAGTTGGCCAGCCCCACCCCCCAAGGCTATAGCCCACCCGTTTTTGTGGCCTCTTTCCGCTGGACGAACTTGGCGCCCCGGCCTTCGGGCGGGTATTTTTGGGCGCGGCTGTGCACGCGGCCTATTTTTGGCACACGGAGGCGCCTCGCGAAGTCTCGCGCCATTCCGAGTCCGGCGGACGAAGTTGGCCAGCCCCACCCCCCAAGGCTATAGCCCACCCGTTTTTGTGGCCTCTTTCCGCTGGACGAACTTGGCGCCCCGGCCTTCGGGCGGGTATTTTTGGGCGCGGCTGTACCCGCGGCCTATTTTTGGCACACGGAGGCGCCTCGCAAAGTCTCGCGCCATTCCGAGTCCGGCGGACGAAGTTGGCCAGCCCCACCCCCCAAGTCTATAGCCCACCCGTTTTTGTGGCCTCTTTCCGCTGGACGAACTTGGCGCCCCGGCCTTCGGGCGGGTATTTTTGGGCGCGGCTGTGCCCGCGGCCTATTTTTGGCACACGGAGGCGCCTCGCGAAGTCTCGCTCCATTCCGAGTCCGGCGGACGACGTTGGCCAGCCCCACCCCCCAAGGCTATAGCCCACCCGTTTTTGTGGCCTCTTTCCGCTGGACGAACTTGGCGCCCCGGCCTTCGGGCGGGTATTTTTGGGCGCGGCTGTGCCCGCGGCCTATTTTTGGCACAAGGAGGCGCCTCGCAAAGTCTCGCGCCATTCCGAGTCCGGCGGACGAAGTTGGCCAGCCCCACCCCCCAAGGCTATAGCCCACCCGTTTTTGTGGCCTCTTTCCGCTGGACGAACTTGGCGCCCCGGCCTAAGGGCGTTTATTTTTGGTTTCGGGTGTTCAGTCGGCCTATTTTTGGCACACGGAGGCGCCTCGCGAAGTCTCGCTCCATTCCGAGTCCGGCGGACGAAGTTGGCCAGCCCCACCCCCCAAGGCTATAGCCCACCCGTTTTTGTGGCCTCTTTCCGCTGGACGAACTTGGCGCCCCGGCCTTCGGGCGGGTATTTTTGGGCGCGGCTGTGCCCGCGGCCTATTTTTGGCACACGGAGGCGCCTCGCGAAGTCTCGCGCCATTCCGAGTCCGGCGTACGAAGTTGGCCCGCCCCACCCCCAAGGCTATAGCCCACCCGTTTTTGTGGCCTCTTTCCGCTGGACGAACTTGGCGCCCCGGCCTTCGGGCGGGTATTTTTGGGCGCGGCTGTGCCCGCGGCCTATTTTTGGCACGCGGAGGCGCCTCGCCAAGTCTCGCGCCATTCCGAGTCCGGCGGACGAAGTTGGCCAGCCCCACCCCCCAAGGCTATAGCCCACCCGTTTTTGTGGCCTCTTTCCGCTGGACGAACTTGGCGCCCCGGCCTTCGGGTGGGTATTTTTGGGCGCGGCTGTGCCCGCGGCCTATTTTTGGCACACGGAGGCGCCTCGCAAAGTCTCGCGCCATTCCGAGTCCGGCGGACGAAGTGGGCCAGCCCCAGCCCCCAAGGCTATAGCCCACCCGTTTTTGTGGCCTTTTTCCGCTGGACGAACTTGGCGCCCCGGCCTTCGGGCGGGTATTTTTGTGCGCGGCTGTGTCCGCGGCCTATTTTTGGGACACGGAGGCGCCGCACAAAGTCTCGCGCCATTCCGAGTCCGGCGGACCAAGTGGGCCAGCCCCACCCCCCAAGGCTATAGCCCACCCGTTTTTGTGGCCTTTTTCCGCTGGACGAACTTGGCGCCCCGGCCTTCGGGCGGGTATTTTTAGGCGCGGCTGTGCCTGCGGCCTATTTTTGGCACACGGAGGCGCCTCGCAAAGTCTCGCGCCATTCCGAGTCCGGCGGAAGAAGTTGGCCAGCCCCACCCCCTAAGGCTATAGCCCACCCGTTTTTGTGGACTTTTTCCGCTGGACGAACTTGGCGACCCGGCCTTCGGGCGGGTGTTTTTGGGCATACCTGTGCCCGCGGCCTATTTTTGGCACACGGAGGTGCCTCGCAAAGTCTCGCGCCATTTCGAGTCCGGCGGACGAAGTTGGCCAGACCCACCCCCCAACGCTATAGCCCACCCTTTTTTGTGGCCTTTTTCCGCTGGACGAACTTGGCGCCCCGGCCTTCAGGTGGGTATTTTTGGGCGCGCCTGTGCCCGCGGCCTATTTTTGGCACACTGAGGTGCCTCGCAAAGTCTCGCGCCATTCCGAGTCCGGCGGACAAAGTTGGCCAACCCCAGCCCCCAAGGCTATAGCCCACCCGTTTTTGTGGCCTTTTTCCGCTGGACGAACTTGGCGCCCCGGCCTTCGGGTGGGTATTTTTGGGCGCGGCTGTGTCCGCGGCCTATTTTTGGGACACGGAGGCACCGCGCAAAGTCTCGCGCCATTCCGAGTCCGGCGGACGAAGTGGGCCAGCCCCACCCCCCAAGGCTATAGCCCACCCGTTTTTGTGGCCTTTTTCCGCTGGACGAACATGGCGCCCCGGCCTTCGGGCCGGTATTTTTAGGCGCGGCTGTGTCCGTGGCCTATTTTTGGCACACGGAGGTGCCTCGCAAAGTCTCGCGCCATTCCGAGTCCGGCGGACGAAGTGGGCCAGCCCCACCCCCCAAGGCTATAGCCCACCCGTTTTTGTGGCCTTTTTCCGCTGGACGAACTTGGAGCCCCGGCCTTCGGGCGGGTATTTTTGGGCGCGGCTGTGCCCGCGGCCTATTTTTGGGACACGTAGGTACCTCGCAAAGTCTCGCGCCATTCCGAGTCCGGCGGATGAAGTGGGCCAGCCCCACCCCCCAAGGCTATAGCACACCCGTTTTTGTGGCCTTTTTCCGCTGGACGAACTTGGCGCCCCGGCCTTCGGGCGAGTATTTTTGGGCGCGGCTGTGCCCGCGGCCTATATTTGGCACACGGAGGCGCCTCGGAAAGTCTCGCGCCATTCCGAATCCGGCGGACGAAGTGGGCCAGCCCCACCCCCCAAGGCTATAGCCCACCCGTTTTTGTGCCCATTTTCCGCTGGACGAACTTGGCCCCCGGCCTTCGGGTGGGTATTTTTCAGCGCGGCTGTGCCCGTAGCCTATTTTTGGTACACGAAGACGCCTCGCAAAGTCCCACGCCATTCGGAGTCCGGCGGACGAACTTGGCCAGCCCCACCACCCAAGGCTATAGCCCACCCGTTTTTGTGGCCTTTTTCCGCTGGACGAACTTGGCGCCCAGGCCTTCGGGCTTGTATTTTTGGACGCGGCTGTACCCGCGGGCTATTTTTGGCACACGGAGGCACCTTACAAAGTCTCGCGCCATTCCGAGTCCGGCGGACGACGTTGGCCAGCCCCACCCCCCAAGGCTATCGCCCACCCGTTTTTGTGGCCTTTTTCCGCTGGACGAACTTGGCGCCCCGGCCTTCGGGCGGGTATTTTTGGGCGCGGCTTTGTCCGCGGACTATTTTTGGCAAACGGAGACGCCTCGCAAAGTCTCGTGCCATTCCGAGTCCGGCGGACGAAGTTGGCCAGCCCCACCCCCCAAGGCTATAGCCCACCCGTTTTTGTTGCCTTTTTCCGCTGGACGAACTTGGCGCCCCGGCCTTCGGGCGGGTATTTTTGCGCGCGGCTGTGCCCGCGGCCTATTTTTGGCACACGGAGGCGCCTCGCAAAGTCTCGCGCCATTCCGAGTCCGGCGGACGAAGTTGGCCAGCCCCACCCCCCAAGGCTATAGCCCACCCGTTTTTGTGGCCTCTTTCCGCTGGACGAACTTGGCGCCCCGGCCTTCGGGCGGGTATTTTTGGGCGCGGCTGTGCCCGCGGCCTATTTTTGGCACACGGAGGCGCCTCGCGAAGTCTCGCGCCATTCCGAGTCCGGCGTACGAAGTTGGCCAGCCCCACCCCCCAAGGCTATAGCCCACCCGTTTTTGTGGCCTCTTTCCGCTGGACGAACTTGGCGCCCCGGCCTTCGGGCGGGTATTTTTGGGCGCGGCTGTGCCCGCGGCCTATTTTTGGCACACAAAGGCGCCTCGCGAAGTCTCGCGCCATTCCGAGTCCGGCGTACGAAGTTGGCCAGCCCCACCCCCCAAGGCTATAGCCCACCCGTTTTTGTGGCCTCTTTCCGCTGGACGAACTTGGCGCCCCGGCCTTCGGCGGGTATTTTTGGGCGCGGCTGTGCCCGCGGCCTATTTTTGGCACACGGAGGCGCCTCGCCAAGTCTCGCGCCATTCCGAGTCCGGCGGACGAAGTTGGCCAGCCCCACCCCCCAAGGCTATAGCCCACCCGTTTTTGTGGCCTCTTTCCGCTGGACGAACTTGGCGCCCCGGCCTTCGGGCGGGTATTTTTGGGCGCGGCTGTGCCCGCGGCCTATTTTTGGCACACGGAGGCGCCTCGCCAAGTCTCGCGCCATTCCGAGTCCGGCGGACGAAGTTGGCCAGCCCCACCCCCCAAGGCTATCGCCCACCCGTTTTTGTGGCCTTTTTCCGCTGGACGAACTTGGCGCCCAGGCCTTCGGGCTTGTATTTTTGGACGCGGCTGTACCCGCGGGCTATTTTTGGCACACGGAGGCACCTTACAAAGTCTCGCGCCATTCCGAGTCCGGCGGACGAAGTTGGCCAGCCCCAGCCCCCAAGGCTATAGCCCACCCGTTTCTGTGGCCTTTTTCCGCTGGACGAACTTGGCGCCCCGGCCTTCGGGCGGATATTTTTAGGCGCGGCTGTGCCTGCGGCCTATTATTGGCACACGGAGGCGCCTCACAAAGTCTCGCGCCATTCCGAGTCCGGCGGACGATGTTGGCCATTCCCACCCCCCAAGGCTATAGCCCACCCGTTTTTGTGGCCTTTTTCCGCTGGACGAACTTGGCGCCCCGGCCTTCGGGCCGGTATTTTTGGCCGTGGCTGTGCCCGCGGCCTATTTTTGGCCCACGGAGGTGCCTCGCAAAGTGTCCCGCCATTCCGAGTCCGGCGGACGAAATTCGCCAGCCCCACCCCCCAAGGCTATAGCCCACCTGTTTTTATGGCTTTTATCCACTGGACGAACGTGGCGCCCCGCCATTCGGGAGGGTATTTTCGGGCGCGGCTGTGCCCTCGGCCTATTTTTCGGACACGGAGGCGCCTCGAAAATTCTCATGCCATTCCGAGTCCGGCGGACGAAGTCGGCCAGCCCCACCCCCCAAGGCTATAGCCCACCCGTTTTTGTGGCCTTTTTCCGCTGGACGAACTTGGCACCCCGGTATTCGGGCGGTTATTTTTGGGCGCGATTGTGCCCGCGGCCTATTTTTGGCACACGAAGGTGCCTCGCACAGTCTCGCGCCATTCCGAGTCCGGCGGACGAAGTTGGCCAGCCCCACCCCCCAAGGCTATAGCACACCCGTTTTTGTGGCCATTTTCCGCTGGACGAACTTGGCGCCCCGGCCTTCGGGCGAGTATTTTTGGGCGCGGCTGTGCCCGCGGCCTATATTTGGCACATGGAGGCGCCTCGGAAAGTCTCGCGCCATTCTGAATCCGGCGGACGAAGTGGGCCAGCCCCACCCCCCAAGGCTATAGCCCACCCGTTTTTGTGCCCATTTTCCGCTGGACGAACTTGGCCCCCGGCCTTCGGGTGGGTATTTTTCAGCGCGGCTGTGCCCGTAGCCTATTTTTGGTACACGAAGACGTCTCGCAAAGTCCCGCGCCATTCGGAGTCCGGCGGACGAACTTGGCCAGCCCCACCACCCAAGGCTATAGCCCACCCGTTTTTGTGGCCTTTTTCCGCTGGACGAACTTGGCGCCCAGGCCTTCGGGCTTGTATTTTTGGACGCGGCTGTACCCGCGGGCTATTTTTGGCACACGGAGGCACCTTACAAAGTCTCGCGCCATTCCGAGTCCGGCGGACGACGTTGGCCAGCCCCACCCCCCAAGGCTATCGCCCACCCGTTTTTGTGGCCTTTTTCCGCTGGACGAACTTGGCGCCCCGGCCTTCGGGCGGGTATTTTTGGGCGCGGCTTTGTCCGCGGCCTATTTTTGGCAAACGGAGACGCCTCGCAAAGTCTCGTGCCATTCCGAGTCCGGCGGACGAAGTTGGCCAGCCCCACCCCCCAAGGCTATAGCCCACCCGTTTTTGTTGCCTTTTTTCGGCTGGACGAACTTGGCGCCCCAGCCTTCGGGCGGGTATTTTTGGGCGCGGCTTTGCCCACGGCCTATTTTTGGCAAACGGAGACGCCTCGCAAAGTCTCGCGCCATTCCGAGTCCGGCGGACGAAGTTGGCCAGCCCCACCCCCCAAGGCTATAGCTCACCCGTTTTTGTGGCCTTTTTTCGCTGGACGAACTTGGCGCCCAGGCCTTCGGGCTTGTATTTTTGGACGCGGCTGTACCCGCGGGCTATTTTTGGCACACGGAGGCACCTTACAAAGTCTCGCGCCATTCCGAGTCCGGCGGACGACGTTGGCCAGCCCCACCCCCCAAGGCTATCGCCCACCCGTTTTTGTGGCCTTTTTCCGCTGGACGAACTTGGCGCCCCGGCCTTCGGGTGGGTATTTTTCAGCGCGGCTGTGCCCGTAGCCTATTTTTGGTACACGAAGACGTCTCGCAAAGTCCCGCGCCATTCGGAGTCCGGCGGACGAACTCGGCCAGCCCCACCACCCAAGGCTATAGCCCACCCGTTTTTGTGGCCTTTTTCCGCTGGACGAACTTGGCGCCCAGGCCTTCGGGCTTGTATTTTTGGACGCGGCTGTACCCGCGGGCTATTTTTGGCACACGGAGGCACCTTACAAAGTCTCGCGCCATTCCGAGTCCGGCGGACGACGTTGGCCAGCCCCACCCCCCAAGGCTATCGCCCACCCGTTTTTGTGGCCTTTTTCCGCTGGACGAACTTGGCGCCCCGGCCTTCGGGCGGGTATTTTTGGGCGCGGCTTTGTCCGCGGCCTATTTTTGGCAAACGGAGACGCCTCGCAAAGTCTCGTGCCATTCCGAGTCCGGCGGACGAAGTTGGCCAGCCCCATCCCCCAAGGCTATAGCTCACCCGTTTTTGTGGCCTTTTTTCGCTGGACGAACATGGCGCCCCGGCCTTCGGGTGGGTATTTTTGGGTGCGGCTGTGCCCGCGGCCTATTTTTGGGACACAGAGGCTCCGCATAACGTCTCGCGCCATTCCGAGTCCGGCGGACGAAGTTAGCCAGCCCCACCCCCCAAGGCTATAGCCCACCCGTTTTTGTGACCTTTGTTCCGCTGGACGAACTTGGCGCCCCGGCCTTCGGGCAGGTATTTTTGGGGGCGGCTGTGCCCGCGGCCTAATTTTCGCACACGGAGGCACCTCGCAACGTCTCGCGCCATTCCGAGTCCGGCGGACGAAGTTGGCCATCCCCACCCCCCAAGGCTATAGCCCACCCGTTTTTGTGGCCTTTTTCCGCTGGACGAACTTGGCACCCCGGCCTTCGGGCGGGTATTTTCGGGCGCGGCTGTGCCCCCGGCCTATTTTTGGCAAACGGAGACGCCTCGCAAAGTCTCGCGCCATTCCGAGTCCGGCGGACGAAGTTGGCCAGCCCCACCCCCCAAGGCTATAGCTCACCCGTTTTTGTGGCCTTTTTCCGCTGGACGAACTTGGCACCCCGGCCTTCGGGCGGGTATTTTCGGGCGCGGCTGTGCCCCCGGCCTATTTTTGGCAAACGGAGACGCCTCGCAAAGTCTCGCGCCATTCCGAGTCCGGCGGACGAAGTTGGCCAGCCCCACCCCCCAAGGCTATAGCTCACCCGTTTTTGTGGCCTTTTTTCGCTGGACGAACTTGGCGCCCAGGCCTTCGGGCTTGTATTTTTGGACGCGGCTGTACCCGCGGGCTATTTTTGGCACACGGAGGCACCTTACAAAGTCTCGCGCCATTCTGAATCCGGCGGACGAAGTGGGCCAGCCCCACCCCCCAAGGCTATAGCCCACCCGTTTTTGTGCCCATTTTCCGCTGGACGAACTTGGCCCCCGGCCTTCGGGTGGGTATTTTTCAGCGCGGCTGTGCCCGTAGCCTATTTTTGGTACACGAAGACGTCTCGCAAAGTCCCGCGCCATTCGGAGTCCGGCGGACGAACTTGGCCAGCCCCACCACCCAAGGCTATAGCCCACCCGTTTTTGTGGCCTTTTTCCGCTGGACGAACTTGGCGCCCAGGCCTTCGGGCTTGTATTTTTGGACGCGGCTGTACCCGCGGGCTATTTTTGGCACACGGAGGCACCTTACAAAGTCTCGCGCCATTCCGAGTCCGGCGGACGACGTTGGCCAGCCCCACCCCCCAAGGCTATCGCCCACCCGTTTTTGTGGCCTTTTTCCGCTGGACGAACTTGGCGCCCCGGCCTTCGGGCGGGTATTTTTGGGCGCGGCTTTGTCCGCGGCCTATTTTTGGCAAACGGAGACGCCTCGCAAAGTCTCGTGCCATTCCGAGTCCGGCGGACGAAGTTGGCCAGCCCCACCCCCCAAGGCTATAGCCCACCCGTTTTTGTTGCCTTTTTCTGCTGGACGAACTTGGCGCCCCAGCCTTCGGGCGGGTATTTTTGGGCGCGGCTTTGCCCACGGCCTATTTTTGGCAAACGGAGACGCCTCGCAAAGTCTCGCGCCATTCCGAGTCCGGCGGACGAAGTTGGCCAGCCCCACCCCCCAAGGCTATAGCTCACCCGTTTTTGTGGCCTTTTTTCGCTGGACGAACATGGCGCCCCGGCCTTCGGGTGGGTATTTTTGGGTGCGGCTGTGCCCGCGGCCTGTTTTTGGGACACAGAGGCGCCGCATAAAGTCTCGCGCCATTCCGAGTCCGGCGGACGAAGTTGGCCAGCCCCACCCCCCAAGGCTATAGCCCACCCGTTTTTGTTGCCTTTTTCTGCTGGACGAACTTGGCGCCCCAGCCTTCGGGCGGGTATTTTTGGGCGCGGCTTTGCCCACGGCCTATTTTTGGCAAACGGAGACGCCTCGCAAAGTCTCGCGCCATTCCGAGTCCGGCGGACGAAGTTGGCCAGCCCCACCCCCCAAGGCTATAGCTCACCCGTTTTTGTGGCCTTTTTTCGCTGGACGAACATGGCGCCCCGGCCTTCGGGTGGGTATTTTTGGGTGCGGCTGTGCCCGCGGCCTGTTTTTGGGACACAGAGGCGCCGCATAAAGTCTCGCGCCATTCCGAGTCCGGCGGACGAAGTTAGCCAGCCCCACCCCCCAAGGCTATAGCCCACCCGTTTTTGTGACCTTTGTTCCGCTGGACGAACTTGGCGCCCCGGCCTTCGGGCAGGTATTTTTGGGGGCGGCTGTGCCCGCGGCCTAATTTTCGCACACGGAGGCGCCTCGCAACGTCTCGCGCCATTCCGAGTCCGGCGGACGAAGTTGGCCAGCCCCACCCCCCAAGGCTATAGCCCACCCGTTTTTGTGGCCTTTTTCCGTTGGACGAACTTGGCACCCCGGCCTTCGGGCGGGTATTTTCGGGCGCGGCTGTGCCCCCGGCCTATTTTTGGGACACGGAGGTGCCTCGCAAAGTCTCGCGCCAATCCGAGTCCGGCGGACGAAGTTGGCCATTCCCACCCCCCAAGGCTATAGCCCACCCGTTTTTGTGGCCTTTTTCCGCTGGACGAACTTGGCGCCCCGGCCTTCGGGCGGGTATTTTTGGGCGCGGCTGTGCCCGCGGCCTATTTTTCACATACGGAGGCGCCTCGCAAAGTCTCGCGCCATTCCGAGTCCGGCGGATGATGTTGGCCAGCCCCACCCCCCAAGGCTATAGCCCACCCGTTTTTGTGGCCTTTTTCCGCTGGACGAACTTGGCGCCCCGGCCTTCGGGCGGGTATTTTTGGGCGCGGCTGTGCCCGCGTCCTATTTTTGGGGCACGGAAACGCCTCGCAAAGTCTCGCGCCATTGCGAGTCCGGCGGACGAAGTTGGCCTTCCCCACCCCCCAAGGCTATAGCCCACCCGTTTTTGTGGCTTTTTTCCGCTGCACGAACTTGGCGCCCCGGCCTTCGGGCGGGTATTTTTGGGCGCGGCTGTGCCCGCGGCCTATTTTTGGCACACGGAGGTGCCTCGCAAAGTCTCGCGCCATTCCGAGTCCGGCGGACGAATTTCGCCAGCCCGAACCCCCAAGGCTATAGCCCACCCGTTTTTATGGCCTTTTTCAATTGGACGAACTTGGCGCCCCGGCCTTCGGGCGGGTATTTTCTGGCGCGGCTTTGCCCCCGGCCTATTTTTGGCACACGGAGGGGCCTCGCAAAGTCTCACGCCATTCCGAGCCCGGCGGACGAAGTTGGCCATTCCCACCCCCCAAGGCTATAGCCCACCCGTTTTTGTGGCCTTTTTCCGCTGGACGAACTTGGCGCCCCGGCCTTCGGGCAGGTATTTTTGGGCGCGGCTGGGCCCGCGGTCTATTTTTCGTACACGGAGGCACCTCGCAAAGTCTCGCGCCATTCCGAGTCCGGCGGACGAAGTTGGCCAGCCCCACCACCCAAGGCTATAGCCCACCCGTTTTTGTGGCCTTTTTTCCGCTGGATGAACTTGGCGCCCCGGCCTTCGGGCAGGTATTTTTTGGCGCGGCTGTGCCCACGGCCTATTTTTGGCAAACGGAGACGCCTCGCAAAGTCTCGCGCCATTCCGAGTCCGGCGGACGAAGTTGGCCAGCCCCATCCCCCAAGGCTATAGCTCACCCGTTTTTGTGGCCTTTTTTCGCTGGACGAACATGGCGCCCCGGCCTTCGGGTGGGTATTTTTGGGTGCGGCTGTGCCCGCGGCCTGTTTTTGGGACACAGAGGCGCCGCATAAAGTCTCGCGCCATTCCGAGTCCGGCGGACGAAGTTGGCCAGCCCCACCCCCCAAGGCTATAGCCCACCCGTTTTTGTTGCCTTTTTCTGCTGGACGAACTTGGCGCCCCAGCCTTCGGGCGGGTATTTTTGGGCGCGGCTTTGCCCACGGCCTATTTTTGGCAAACGGAGACGCCTCGCAAAGTCTCGCGCCATTCCGAGTCCGGCGGACGAAGTTGGCCAGCCCCACCCCCCAAGGCTATAGCTCACCCGTTTTTGTGGCCTTTTTTCGCTGGACGAACATGGCGCCCCGGCCTTCGGGTGGGTATTTTTGGGTGCGGCTGTGCCCGCGGCCTGTTTTTGGGACACAGGGCGCCGCATAAAGTCTCGCGCCATTCCGAGTCCGGCGGACGAAGTTAGCCAGCCCCACCCCCCAAGGCTATAGCCCACCCGGTTTTGTGGCCTTTGTGCCGCTGGACGAACTTGGCGCCCCGGCCTTCGGGCAGGTATTTTTGGGGGCGGCTGTGCCCGCGGCCTAATTTTCGCACACGGAGGCGCCTCGCAACGTCTCGCGCCATTCCGAGTCCGGCGGACGAAGTTGGCCAGCCCCACCCCCCAAGGCTATAGCCCACCCGTTTTTGTGGCCTTTTTCCGCTGGACGAACTTGGCACCCCGGCCTTCGGGCGGGTATTTTCGGGCGCGGCTGTGCCCCCGGCCTATTTTTGGGACACGGAGGTGCCTCGCAAAGTCTCGCGCCAATCCGAGTCCGGCGGACGAAGTTGGCCATTCCCACCCCCCAAGGCTATAGCCCACCCGTTTTTGTGGCCTTTTTCCGCTGGACGAACTTGGCGCCCCGGCCTTCGGGCGGGTATTTTTGGGCGCGGCTGTGCCCGCGGCCTATTTTTCACATACGGAGGCGCCTCGCAAAGTCTCGCGCCATTCCGAGTCCGGCGGATGATGTTGGCCAGCCCCACCCCCCAAGGCTATAGCCCACCCGTTTTTGTGGCCTTTTTCCGCTGGACGAACTTGGCGCCCCGGCCTTCGGGCGGGTATTTTTGGGCGCGGCTGTGCCCGCGTCCTATTTTTGGGGCACGGAAACGCCTCGCAAAGTCTCGCGCCATTGCGAGTCCGGCGGACGAAGTTGGCCTTCCCCACCCCCCAAGGCTATAGCCCACCCGTTTTTGTGGCTTTTTTCCGCTGCACGAACTTGGCGCCCCGGCCTTCGGGCGGGTATTTTCGGGCGCGGCTTTGCCCCCGGCCTATTTTTGGCACACGGAGGCGCCTCGCAAAGTCTCACGCCATTCCGAGTCCGGCGGACGAATTTCGCCAGCCCGAACCCCCAAGGCTATAGCCCACCCGTTTTTATGGCCTTTTTCAATTGGACGAACTTGGCGCCCCGGCCTTCGGGCAGGTATTTTTGGGCGCGGCTGGGCCCGCGGTCTATTTTTCGTACACGGAGGGGCCTCGCTAAGTCTCACGCCATTCCGAGCCCGGCGGACCAGAAGTTGGCCATTCCCACCCCCAAGGCTATAGCCCACCCGTTTTTGTGGCCTTTTTCCGCTGGACGAACTTGGCGCCCCGGCCTTCGGGCAGGTATTTTTGGGCGCGGCTGGGCCCGCGGTCTATTTTTCGTACACGGAGGCACCTCGCAAAGTCTCGCGCCATTCCGAGTCCGGCGGACGAAGTTGGCCAGCCCCACCACCCAAGGCTATAGCCCACCCGTTTTTGTGGCCTTTTTTCCGCTGGATGAACTTGGCGCCCCGGCCTTCGGGCAGGTATTTTTTGGCGCGGCTGTGCCCACGGCCTATTTTTGGCAAACGGAGACGCCTCGCAAAGTCTCGCGCCATTCCGAGTCCGGCGGACGAAGTTGGCCAGCCCCATCCCCCAAGGCTATAGCTCACCCGTTTTTGTGGCCTTTTTTCGCTGGACGAACATGGCGCCCCGGCCTTCGGGTGGGTATTTTTGGGTGCGGCTGTGCCCGCGGCCTATTTTTGGGACACAGAGGCTCCGCATAACGTCTCGCGCCATTCCGAGTCCGGCGGACGAAGTTAGCCAGCCCCACCCCCCAAGGCTATAGCCCACCCGTTTTTGTGACCTTTGTTCCGCTGGACGAACTTGGCGCCCCGGCCTTCGGGCAGGTATTTTTGGGGGCGGCTGTGCCCGCGGCCTAATTTTCGCACACGGAGGCACCTCGCAACGTCTCGCGCCATTCCGAGTCCGGCGGACGAAGTTGGCCATCCCCACCCCCCAAGGCTATAGCCCACCCGTTTTTGTGGCCTTTTTCCGCTGGACGAACTTGGCACCCCGGCCTTCGGGCGGGTATTTTCGGGCGCGGCTGTGCCCCCGGCCTATTTTTGGGACACGGAGGTGCCTCGCAAAGTCTCGCGCCAATCCGAGTCCGGCAGACGAAGTTGGCCATTCCCACCCCCCAAGGCTATAGCCCACCCGTTTTTGTGGCCTTTTTCCGCTGGACGAACTTGGCGCCCCGGCCTTCGGGCGGGTATTTTTGGGCGCGGCTGTGCCCGCGGCCTATTTTTCACACACGGAGGCGCCTCGCAAAGTCTCGCGCCATTCCGAGTCCGGCGGATTATGTTGGCCAGCCCCACCCCCCAAGGCTATAGCCCACCCGTTTTTGTGGCCTTTTTCCGCTGGACGAACTTGGCGCCCCGGCCTTCGGGCGGGTATTTTTGGGCGCGGCTGTGCCCGTGGCCTATTTTTGGGGCACAGAAACGCCTCGCAATGTCTCGCGCCATTCCGAGTCCGGCGGACGAAGTTGACCTGCCCCACCCCCCAAGGCTATAACCCACCCGTTTTTGTGGCTTTTTTCCGCTGCACGAACTTGGCGGGCCTTCGGGCCGGTATTTTTGGGCGCGGCTGTGCCTGCGGCCTATTTTTGGGACATGGAGGCACCTCGCAAAGTCTCGCACCATTCCGAGTCCGGCGGACGAAGTTGGCCTGCCCCACCCCCCAAGGCTATAGGCCGCCCGTTTTTGTGGCCTTTTTCCGCTGGACGAACTTGGCGCCGCGGCCTTCCGGCGGGTATTTTTCGGCGCGGCTGTGCCCACGGCCTATATTTGGGACACGGAGGTGCTCGCAATGTCTCGCGCCATTCCGAATCCGGCGGACGAAGTTGGCCAGCCCCACCCCCCAAGGCTATAGCCCACCCGTTTTTGTGGCCTTTTTCCGCTGGACGAACTTGGTGCCCCAGCCTTCGGGCGGGTATTTCTGGGCGCGGCTGTGCCCGCGGCCTATTTTTGGTACACGGAGGTGCCTCCCAAAGTCTCGCACCATTCCAAGTCCGGCGGACGAAGTTGGCCAGCCCCCCCCCCCAAGGCTATAGCCCCCCCGTTTTTGTGGCCTTTTTCCGCTGGACGAACTTGGTGCCCCGGCCTTCGGGCGGGTAGTTTTGCGCGCGGCTGTGCCCGCGGCCTATTTTTGGTACACGAGGGTGCCTCGTAAAGTCTCGTGCCATTCCGAGTCCGGCGAACGAAGTTGGCCAGCCCCACCCCCCAAGGCTATAGCCCACCGGTTTTTGTGGCCTTTTTCCGCTGGACGAACTTGGCGCCCGGCCTTCAGGCGGGTATTTTTGGGTGGGGCTGTGCCCTCGGCCTATTTTTGGCACACGAAGGTGCCTCGTAAAGTCTCGCGCCATTCCGAGTCCGGCGGACGAAGTTCGCCAGCCCCATCCGCCATGGCTATAGCCCACCCGTTTTTGTGGCCTTTTTGCGCTGGACGAACTTGGCGCCCCGGCCTTCGGGCGGGTATTTTTCGGTGCGGCTGTGCCTGTGGCCTATTTTTGGGACATGGAGGCGCCTCGCAAAGTCTCGCGCCATTCCGAGTCCGGCGGACGAAGTTGGCCAGCCCCACCCCCCAAGGCTATAGCCCACCCGTTTTTGTGGCTTTTTTCCGCTGGACGAACTAGGCGGGCCTTCGGGCCGGTATTTTTGGGCGCGGCTGTGCCTGCGGCCTATTTTTGGGACATGGAGGCGCCTCGCAAAGTCTCGCACCATTCCGAGTCCGGCGGACTAAGTTGGCCTGCCCCACCCCCCAAGGCTATAGGCCGCCCGTTTTTGTGGCCTTTTTCCGCTGGACGAACTTGGCGCCGCGGCCTTCCGGCGGGTATTTTTCAGCGCGGCTGTGCCCACGGCCTATATTTTGGACACGGAGGTGCTCGCAATGTCTCGCGCCATTCCGAATCCGGCGGACGAAGTTGGCCAGCCCCACCCCCCAAGGCTATAGCCCACCCGTTTTTGTGGCCTTTTTCCGCTGGACGAACTTGGTGCCCCAGCCTTCGGGCGGGTATTTCTGGGCGCGGCTGTGCCCACGGCCTATTTTTGGTACATGGAGGTGCCTCCCAAAGTCTCGCGCCATTCCAAGTCCGGCGGACGAAGTTGGCCAGCCCCCCCCCCCCAAGGCTATAGCCCCCCCGTTTTTGTGGCCTTTTTCCGCTGGACGAACTTGGCGCCCCGGCCTTCGGGCGGGTAGTTTTGCCCGCGGCTGTGCCCGCGGCCTATTTTTGGTACACGAGGGTGCCTCGTAAAGTCTCGTGCCATTCCGAGTCCGGCGAACGAAGTTGGCCAGCCCCACCCCCCAAGGCTATAGCCCACCGGTTTTTGTGGCCTTTTTCCGCTGGACGAACTTGGCGCCCGGCCTTCAGGCGGGTATTTTTGGGTGGGGCTGTGCCCTCGGCCTATTTTTGGCACACGGAGGTGCCTCGTAAAGTCTCGCGCCATTCCGAGTCCGGCGGACGAAGTTGGCCAGCCCCACCCCCCAAGGCTATAGCCCACCCGTTTTTGTGCCCTTTTTCTGCTGGACGAATTTGGCGCCCCGGCCTTCTGGCGGGTATTTTTGGGCTCGGCTGTGCCCGCGGCCTATTTTTGGTACACGGAGGTGCCTCGCAAAGTCTCGCGCCAATCCGAGTCCGGCGGACAAAGTTGGCCAGCCCCACCCCCCAAGGCTGCAGCCCACCCGTTTTTGTGGCCTTTTTCCGCCGCACGAACTTGGCGCTCCGGCCTTCGAGGGGTATTTTTGGGCGCGGCTGTGCCCACGGCCTATTTTTGGCACATGGAGGTGCCTCGCAAAGTCTCACGCCATTCCGAGTCCGGCGGACGAATTTCGCCAGCCCCACCCCCGAAGGCTATAGCCCACCCGTTTTTATGGCCTTTTTCCGCTGGACGAACTTGGCGCCCCGGCCTTCGGGCGGGTATTTTTGGGCGCGGCTGTGCCTGCGGCCTATTTTTGGGACATGGAGGCGCCTCGCAAAGTCTCGCGCCATTCCGAGTCCGGCGGACGAAGTTGGCCAGCCCCACCCCCCAAGGCTATAGCCCACCCGTTTTTGTGGCCTTTTTCCGTTGGACGAACTTGGCGCCCCGGCCTACGGGCGGGTATTTTTGGGCGCGGCTGTGCCCGCGGCCTATTATTGGCACACGGGGGCGCCTCCTAAAGTCTCGCGCCATTCCGAGTCTGGCGGACGTAGTGGGCCAGCCCCACCCCCCAAGGCTATAGCCCACCCGTTTTTGTGCCCTTTTTCCGCTGGACGAACTTGGCGCCGCGGCCTTCGGGCGGGTATTTTTCAGTGCGGCTGTGCCCGCGGCCTATTTTTGGTACACGGAGGCGCCTCGCAAAGTCTCGAGCCATTCGGAGTCCGGCGGACGAAGTGGGCCGGCCCGACCCCCCAAGGCTATAGCCCACCCGTTTTTGTGGCCTTTTTCCGCTGGACGAACTTGGCGCCCCGGCCTTCGGGCGGGTATTTTTGGGCTCGGCTGTGCCCGCGGCCTGTTTTTAGCACACGGAGGCGTCTCGCAAAGTCTCGCGCCATTCCGAGTCCGGCGGACGAAGTTGGCCTGCCCCACCCCCCAAGGCTATAGCCCACCCGTTTTTGTGGCCTTTTTCCGCTGGACGAACTTGGCGCCCCGGCCTTCGGGCGGGTATTTTTGGCGCGGCTGTGCCCGCGGCCTATTTTTGGCACACGGAGGTGCCTCGTAAAGTCTCACGCCATTCCGAGTCCGGCGGACGAAGTTGGCCAGCCCCACCCCCCAAGGCAATAGCCCACCCGTTTTTGTGGCCTTTTTCCGCTGGACGAACTTGGCGCCCCGGCCTACGGGCGGGTATTTTTGGGCGCGGCTGTGCCCGCGGCCTATTATTGGCACACGGGGGCGCCTCGTAAAGTCTCGCGCCATTCCGAGTCTGGCGGACGTAGTGGGCCAGCCCCACCCCCCAAGGCTATAGCCCACCCGTTTTGGTGCCCTTTTTCCGCTGGACGAACTTGGCGCCCCGGCCTTCGGGCGGGTATTTTTCAGCGCGGCTGTGCCCGTAGCCTATTTTTGGTACACGGAGGCGCCTCGCAAAGTCTCGCGCCATTCGGAGTCCGGCGGACGAAGTTGGCCAGCCCCACCCCCCAAGGCTGTAGCCCACCCGTTATTGAGGCCTCCTTCCGCTGGACGAACTTGGCGCCCCGGCCTTCGGGCGGGTATTTTTGGGCGCGGCTGTGCCTGCGGCCTATTTTTGGGACATGGAGGCGCCTCGCAAAGTCTCGCGCCATTCCGAGTCCGGATGACGAAGTTGGCCAGCCCCACCCCCCAAGGTTATAGCCCACCCGTTTTTGTGGCCTTTTTCCGTTGGACGAACTTGGCGCCCCGGCCTACGGGCGGGTATTTTTGGGCGCGGTTGTGCCCGCGGCCTATTTTTGGGACACGGAGGTGCCTTGCAACGTCTCGCGCCATTCCGAGTTTGGCGGATGAAGTGGGCCGGCCCCACCCCCCAAGGCTATAGCCCACCCGTTTTTGTGCCCTTTTTCCGCTGGACGAACTTGGCGCCCCGGCCTTCGGGCGGGTATTTATCAGTGCGGCTGTGCCCGTAGCTTATTTTTGGTACACGGAGACGCCTCGTAAAGTCTCGCGGCATACCGAGTCCGGCGGACGAAGTTGGCCAGCCCCACCCCCCAAGGCTATAGCCCACCCGTTTTTATGGCCTTTTTCCGCTGGACGAACTTGGCGCCCCGGCCTTCGGGCGGGTATTTTTGGGCGCGGCTGTGCCCGCGGCCTATTTTTGGCATACGGAGGCACCTCGTAAAGTCTCGCTCCATTCCGAGTCCGGCGGACGAAGTTGGCCAACCCAACCCCCCAAGGCTATAGCCCACCAGTTTTTGTGGCCTTTTTCCGCTGGACGAACTTGGCGCCCCGGCCATCGGGCGGGTATTTTTGGGCGCGGCTGTGCCCGCGCCTATTTTTGGCACACGGAGGCACCTCGCAAAGTCTCGCGCCATTCCGAGTCCGGCGGACGAAGTTGGCCAGCCCCACCCCCCAAGGCTATAGCCCACCCGTTTTTGTGGCCTTTTTCCGCTGGACGAACTTGGCGCCCCGGCCTTCGGGCGGGAATTTTTGGGCGCGGCTGTGCCCGTTCCTATTTTCGGCACACGGAGGCGCCTCGAAAAGTCTCACGCCATTCCGAGTCCGGCGGACGAAGTTGGCCAGCCCCACCCCCCAAGGCTATAGCCCACCCGTTTTTTTGGCCTTTTTCCGCTGGACGAACATGGCGCCCCGGCCTTCGGGCGGGTATTTTTGGGCGCGGCTGTGCCCGCGGCCCATTTTTCACACACGGAGGGGCCTCGCAAAGTCACGCGCCATTCCGAGTCCTGCGGACGAAGTCGGTCGGCACCACCCCCCAAGGCTATAGCCCACCCGTTTTTGTGGCCTTTTTCCGCTGGACGAACTTGGCGCCCCGGCCTTCGGGCGGGTGTTTTTGGGCGCGGCTGTGCCCGCGCCTATTTTTGGCACACGGAGGCGCCTCACAAAGTCTCGCGCCATTCCGAGTCCGGCGGACGAAGTTGGCCAGCCCCACCCCCCAAGGCTTTAGCCCACCCGTTTTTTTGGCCTTTTTCCGCTGGACGAAATTGGCGCCCCGGCCTTCGGGCGGGTATATTTGGGCGCGGCTGTGCCCGCGGCCTATTTTTGGGACACGGAGGCACCTCGCAAAGTCACGCGCCATTCCAAGTCCGGCGGACGAAGTTGGCCAGCCCCACCCCCCAAGGCTATAGCCCACCCGTTTTTGTGGCCTTTTTCCGCTGGACGAACTTGGCGCCCCGGCCTTCGGGCGGGTATTTTTGGGCGCGGCTGTGCCCGCGGCCTATTTTTGGGACACGGAGGCACCTCGCAAAGTCTCGCGCCATTCCGAGTCCTGCGGACGAAGTCGGCCGGCACCACCCCCCAAGGCTATAGCCCACCCGTTTTTGTGGCCTTTTTCCGCTGGACGAACTTGGCGCCCCGGCCTTCGGGCGGGTGTTTTTGGGCGCGGCTGTGCCCGCGGCCTATTTTTGGGACACGGAGGTGCCTCGTAAAGTCTCACGCCATTCCGAGTCCGGCGGACGAAGTTGGCCAGCCCCACCTCCCAAGTCTATAGCCCACCCGTTTTTGTGGCCTTTTTCCGCTGGACGAACTTAGCGCCCCGGCCTTCGGGCGGGTATTTTTGGGCGCGGCTGCGCCCGCGGCTTTTTTTTGGGACACGGAGGTGCCTCGCAAAGTTTCGCACCATTCCGAGTCCGGCGGACGAAGGAGGCCGGCCCCACCCCCCAAGGCTATAGCCCACCCGTTTTTGTGGCCTTTTTCCGCTGGACGAACTTGGCGCACCGGCCTTCGGGCGGGTATTTTTGGGAGCGGCTGTGCCCGCGGCCTATTTTTGGCACACGGAGGAGCCTCACAAAGTATCGCGTCATTACAAGTCCGGCGGACGAAGTTGGCCAGCCCCACCCCCCAAGGCTATGGCCCACCCGTTTTTTTGGCCTTTTTCCGCTGGACGAACTTGGCGCCCCGGCCTTCGGGCGGGTATTTTTGGGCGCGGCGGTGCCCGCGGCCTATTTTTGGGACACGGAGGCACCTCGCAAAGTCTCGCGCCATTCCGAGTCCTGCGGACGAAGTCGGCCGGCACCACCCCCCAAGGCTATAGCCCACCCGTTTTTGTGGCCTTTTTCCGCTGGACGAACTTGGCGCCCCGGCCTTCGGGCGGGTGTTTTTGGGCGCGGCTGTGCCCGCGCTTATTTTCGGCACACGGAGGCGCCTCGCAAAGTCTCGCGCCATTCCGAGTCCGGCGGACGAAGTTGGCCAGCCCCACCCCCCAAGGCTTTAGCCCACCCGTTTGGCCTTTTTCCGCTGGACGAACTTGGCGCCCCGGCCTTCGGGCGGGTATTTTTGGGCGCGGCTGTGCCCGCGCCTATTTTCGGCACACGGAGGCGCCTCGCAAAGTCTCACACCATTCCGAGTCCGGCGGACGAAGTTGGCCAGCCCCACCCCCCAAGGCTATAGCCCACCCGTTTTTTTGGCCTTTTTCCGCTGGACGAACATGGCGCCCCGGCCTTCGGGCGCGTATTGTTAGGCGCGGCTGTGCCCGCGGCCTATTTTTGGGACACGGAGGCACCTCCCAAAGTCACGCGCCATTCCGAGTCCGGCGGACGAAGTGGGCCAGCCCTACCACCCAAGGCTATAGCCCACCCGTTTTTTTGGCCTTTTCCCGCTGGACAAACATGGCGCCCCGGCCTTCGGGCGGGTATTTTTGGGCGCGGCTGTGCCCGTGGCCTATTTTTGGGACACGGAGGCGCCTCGCAAAGTCTCACGTCATTCCGAGTCCGGTGACGGACGAAGTTGGCCGGCCCCACCCCCCAAGGCTATAGCCCACCCGTTTTTGTGGCCTTTTTCCGCTGGACGAACTTGGCGCCCTGGCCTTCGGGCGGGTGTTTTTGGGTGCGGCTGTGCCCGCGCCTATTTTCGGCACACGGAGGCGCCTCGCAAAGTCTCGCGCCATTCCGAGTCCGGCGGACGAAGTTGGCCAGCCCCACCCCCCAAGGCTATAGCCCACCCGTTTTTGTGGCCTTTTTCCGCTGGACGAACTTGGCGCCCCGGCCTTCGGGCGGGTATTTTTGGGCGCGGCTGTGCCCGCGGCTTTTTTTTGGGACACGGAGGTGCCTCGCAAAGTTTCGCGCCATTCCGAGTCCGGCGGACGAAGGAGGCCGGCCCCACCCCCCAAGGCTATAGCCCACCCGTTTTTGTGGCCTTTTTCCGCTGGACGAACTTGGCGCACCGGCCTTCGGGCGGGTATTTTTGGGAGCGGCTGTGCCCGCGGCCTATTTTTGGCACACGGAGGAGCCTCACAAAGTATCGCGTCATTACAAGTCCGGCGGACGAAGTTGGCCAGCCCCACCCCCCAAGGCTATGGCCCACCCGTTTTTTTGGCCTTTTTCCGCTGGACGAACTTGGCGCCCCGGCCTTCGGGCGGGTATTTTTGGGCGCGGCTGTGCCCGCGGCCTATTTTTGGGACACGGAGGCACCTCGCAAAGTCTCGCGCCATTCCGAGTCCTGCGGACGAAGTCGGCCGGCACCACCCCCCAAGGCTATAGCCCACCCGTTTTTGTGGCCTTTTTCCGCTGGACGAACTTGGCGCCCCGGCCTTCGGGCGGGTGTTTTTGGGCGCGGCTGTGCCCGCGCTTATTTTCGGCACACGGAGGCGCCTCGCAAAGTCTCGCGCCATTCCGAGTCCGGCGGACGAAGTTGGCCAGCCCCACCCCCCAAGGCTTTAGCCCACCCGTTTTTTTGGCCTTTTTCCGCTGGACGAACTTGGCGCCCCGGCCTTCGGGCGGGTATTTTTGGGCGCGGCTGTGCCCGCGCCTATTTTCGGCACACGGAGGCGCCTCGCAAAGTCTCACACCATTCCGAGTCCGGCGGACGAAGTTGGCCAGCCCCACCCCCCAAGGCTATAGCCCACCCGTTTTTTTGGCCTTTTTCCGCTGGACGAACATGGCGCCCCGGCCTTCGGGCGCGTATTGTTGGGCGCGGCTGTGCCCGCGGCCTATTTTTGGGACACGGAGGCACCTCCCAAAGTCACGCGCCATTCCGAGTCCGGCGGACGAAGTGGGCCAGCCCTACCACCCAAGGCTATAGCCCACCCGTTTTTTTGGCCTTTTTCCGCTGGACAAACATGGCGCCCCGGCCTTCGGGCGGGTATTTTTGGGCGCGGCTGTGCCCGTGGCCTATTTTTGGGACACGGAGGCGCCTCGCAAAGTCTCACGTCATTCCGAGTCCGGTGGCGGACGAAGTTGGCCGGCCCCACCCCCCAAGGCTATAGCCCACCCGTTTTTGTGGCCTTTTTCCGCTGGACGAACTTGGCGCCCTGGCCTTCGGGCGGGTGTTTTTGGGTGCGGCTGTGCCCGCGCCTATTTTCGGCACACGGAGGCGCCTCGCAAAGTCTCGCGCCATTCCGAGTCCGGCGGACGAAGTTGGCCAGCCCCACCCCCCAAGGCTATAGCCCACCCGTTTTTGTGGCCTTTTTCCGCTGGACGAACTTGGCGCCCCGGCCTTCGGGCGGGAATTTTTGGGCGCGGCTGTGCCCGTGCCTATTTTCGGCACACGGAGGCGCCTCGCAAAGTCTCGCGCCATTCCGAGTCCGGCGGACGAAGTTGGCCAGCCCCACCCCCCAAGGCTATAGCCCACCCGTTTTTTTGGCCTTTTTCCGCTGGACGAACATGGCGCCCCGGCCTTCGGACGGGTATTTTCGGGCGCGGCTGTGCCCGCGGCCCATTTTTCACACACGGAGGCGCCTCGCAAAGTCACGCGCCATTCCGAGTCCGGCGGACGAGGTTGGCCAGCCCCACCCCCCAAGGCTATAGCCCACCCGTTTTTGTGGCCTTTTTCCGCTGGATGAAATTGGCGCCCCGGCCTTCGGGCGGGTATATTTGGGCGCGGCTGTGCCCGCGGCCTATTTTTGGGACACGGAGGCACCTCGCAAAGTCACGCGCCATTCCAAGTCCGGCGGACGACGTTGGCCAGCCCCACCCCCCAAGGCTATAGTCCACCCGTTTTTTTGGCCTTTTTCCGCTGGACGAACTTGGCGCCCCAGCCTTCGGGCGGGTATTTTTGGGAGCGGCTGTGCCCGCGGCCTATTTTTGGCACACGGAGGAGCCTCACAAAGTCTCGCGTCATTACAATTCCGGCGGACGAAGTTGGCCAGCCCCACCCCCCAAGGCTATAGCCCACCCGTTTTTGTGGCCTTTGTCCGCTGGACGAACTTGGCGCCCCGGCCTTCGGGCGGGGATTACAGCGCCCGGCCTTCGGGCGGATATTTTTGGGCGCGGCTGTGCCCGAAGCCTATTTTTGGGATACGGAGGCGCCTCGCAAAGTCACGCGCCATTCCGAGTCCGGCGGACGAAGTTGGCCAGCCCCACCCCCCAAGGCTTTAGCCCACCCGTTTTTTTGGCCTTTTTCCGCTGGACAAAATTGTCGCCCCGGCCTTCGGGCGGGTATATTTGGGCGCGGCTGTGCCCGCGGCCTATTTTTGGGACACGGAGGCACCTCGCAAAGTCACGCGCCATTCCATGTCCGGCGGACGAAGTTGGCCAGCCCCACCCCCCAAGGCTATAGCCCACCCGTTTTTGTGGCCTTTGTCCGCTGGACGAACTTGGCGCCCCGGCCTTCGGGCGGATATTTTTGGGCGCGGCTGTGCCCGAAGCCTATTTTTGGGATACGGAGGCGCCTCGCAATGTCAAGCACCATTCCGAGTCCGGCGGACGAAGTTTGCCAGCCCCACCGCCCAAGGCTATAGCCCACCCGTTTTTGTGGCCTTTTTCCGCTGGACGATCTTGGCGCCCCGGCCTTCGATCGGGTATTTTTTTGCGCGGCTGTGCCCGCGGCCCATTTTTCACACACGGAGGCGCCTCGCAAAGTCACGCGCCATTCCGAGTCCGGCGGACGAAGTTGGCCAGCCCCACCCCCCAAGGCTATAGCCCACCCGTTTTTGTGGCCTTTTTCCGCTGGACGAAATTGGCGACCCGGCCTTCGGGCGGGTATATTTGGGCGCGGCTGTGCCCGCGGCCTATTTTTGGGACACGGAGGCACCTCGCAAAGTCACGCACCATTCCAAGTCCGGCGGACGAAGTGGGCCAGCCCCACCCCCCAAGGCTATAGTCCACCCGTTTTTTTGGCCTTTTTCCGCTGGACGAACTTGGCGCCCCAGCCATCGGGCGGGTATTTTTGGGAGCGGCTGTGCCCGCGGCCTATTTTTGGCACACGGAGGAGCCTCACAAAGTCTCGCGTCATTACAATTCCGGCGGACGAAGTTGGCCAGCCCCACCCCCCAAGGCTATAGCCCACCCGTTTTTGTGGCCTTTGTCCGCTGGACGAACTTGGCGCCCCGGCCTTCGGGCGGATATTTTTGGGCGCGGCTGTGCCCGAAGCCTATTTTTGGGATACGGAGGCGCCTCGCAAAGTCACGCGCCATTCCGAGTCCGGCGGACGAAGTTGGCCAGCCCCACCCCCCAAGGCTTTAGCCCACCCGTTTTTTTGGCCTTTTTCCGCTGGACAAAATTGTCGCCCCGGCCTTCGGGCGGGTATATTTGGGCGCGGCTGTGCCCGCGGCCTATTTTTGGGACGCGGAGGAACCTCGCAAAGTCACGCGCCATTCCAAGTCCGGCGGACGAAGTTGGCCAGCCCCACCCCCCAAGGCTATAGCCCACCCGTTTTTGTGGCCTTTGTCCGCTGGACGAACATGGCGCCCCGGCCTTCGGGCGCGTATTTTTGGGCGCGGCTGTGCCCGCGGCCTATTTTTGGGACACGGAGGCGCCTCCCAAAGTCACGCGCCATTCCGAGTCCGGCGGACGAAGTGGGCCAGCCCTACCACCCAAGGCTATAGCCCACCCGTTTTTTTGGCCTTTTTCCGCTGGACGAACATGTCGCCCCGGCCTTCGGGCGGGTATTTTTGGGCGCGGCTGTGCCCGTGGCCTATTTTTGGGACACGGAGGCGCCTCGCAAAGTCTCACGTCATTCCGAGTCCGGTGGCGGACGAAGTTGGCCGGCCCCACCCCCCAAGGCTATAGCCCATCCGTTTTTGTGGCCTTTTTCCGCTGGACGAACTTGGCGCCCCGGCCTTCGGGCGGGTATTTTTGGGCGCGCCTGTGCCCGAAGCCTATTTTTGGGACACGGAGGCGCCTCACAAAGTCACGCGCCATTCCGAGTCCGGCGGACGAAGTTGGCCAGCCCCACCCCCCAAGGCTATAGCCCACCCGTTTTTGTGGCCTTTTTCCGCTGGACGAACTTGGCGCCCCGGCCTTCGGTTGGGTATTTTTGGGCGCGGCCGTGCCCGTGGCCTATTTTTGGGACACGGAGGCGCCTCGCAAAGTCTCGCGCCATTCTGAGTCCGGCGGACGAAGTGGGCCGGCCCCACCCCCCAAGGCTATAGCCCACCAGTTTTTGTGGCCTTTTTCCGCTGGACGAATTTGGCGCCCCGGCCTTCGGGCGGGTATTTTTGGGCGCGGCTGTGCCCGCGGCCTATTTTTGGGACACGGAGGTGCCTCGCAAAGTCATGCGCCATTCCGAGTCCGGCGGACGAAGTTGGCCGGCCCCATCCCCCAAGGCTATAGCCCACCCGTTTTTGTGGCCTTTTTCCGCTGGACGAACTTGGCGCCCCGGCATTCGGGCGGGTATTTTTGGGCGCGGCTGTGCCCGTGGCCTATTTTTGGGACACGGAGGGGCCTCGCAAAGTCTCGCGCCATTCCGAGTCCGGCGGACGAAGTGGGCTAGCCCCACCCCCCAAGGCTATAGCCCACCCGTTTTTGTGGCCTTTTTCCGCTGGACGAAATTGGCGCCCCGGCCTTCGGGGGAGTATATTTGGGCGCGGCTGTGCCCGCGGCCTATTTTTGGGACACGGAGGCACCTCGCAAAGTCACGCGCCATTCCAAGTCCGGCGGACGAAGTTGGCCAGCCCCACCCCCCAAGGCTATAGCCCACCCGTTTTTGTGGCCTTTTTCCGCTGGACGAACTTGGCGCCCCGGCCTTCGGGCGGGTATTTTTGGGCGCGGCTGTGCCCGAAGCCTATTTTTGGGACACGGAGGGGCCTCGCAAAGTCTCGCGCCATTCCGAGTCCGGCGGACGAAGTCGGCCAGCCCCACCCCCCAAGGCTATAGCCCACCCGTTTTTGTGGCCTTTTTCCGCTGGACGAACTTGGCGCCCCGGCCTTTGGTCGGGTATTTTTGGGCGCGGCTGTGCCCGCGACATATTTTTGGCACATGGAGGGGCCTCGAAAAGTCTCGCGCCATTCCGAGTCCGGCGGACAAAGTTGGCCAGCCCCACCCCCCAAGGCTATAGCCCACCCGTTTTTGTGGCCTTTTTCCGCTGGACGAACTTGGCGCCCCGGCCTTCGGGCGGGTATTTTTGGGCGCGGCTGTGCCCGAAGCCTATTTTTGGGACACGGAGGCGCCTCGCAAAGTCACGCGCCATTCCGAGTCCGGCGGACGAAGTTGGCCAGCCCCACCCCCCAAGGCTATAGCCAACCCGTTTTTGTGGCCTTTTTCCGCTGGACGACCTTGGCGCCCCGGCCTTCGGTTGGGTATTTTTGGGCGCGGCTGTGTCCGTGGCCTATTTTTGGGACACGGAGGTGCCTCGTAAAGTCTTGCGCCATTCTGAGTCCGGCGGACGAAGTGGGCCGGCCCCACCACCCAAGGCTATAGCCCACCAGTTTTTGTGGCCTTTTTCCGCTGGACGAATTTGGCGCCCCAGCCTTCGGGCGGGTATTTTTGGGCGCGGCTGTGCCCGCGGCCTATTTTTGGCACACGGAGGGGCCTCGAAAAGTCTCACGCCATTCCGAGTCCGGCGGACAAAGTTGGCCAGCCCCACCCCCCAAGGCTATAGCCCACCCGTTTTTGTGGCCTTTTTCCGCTGGACGAACTTGGCGCCCCGGCCTTCGGTCGGGTTTTTTTGGGCGCGGCTGTGCCCACGGCCTATTTTTGGGACACGGAGGGGCCTCGCAAAGTCTCGCGCCATTCCGAGTCCGGCGGACGAAGTCGGCCAGCCCCACCCCCCAAGGCTATAGCCCACCCGTTTTTGTGGCCTTTTTCCGCTGGACGAACTTGGCGCCCCGGCCTTCGGTCGGGTATTTTTGGGCGCGGCTGTGCCCGCGGCCTATTTTTGGCACACGGAGGGGCCTCGAAAAGTCTCGCGCCATTCCGAGTCCGGCGGACAAAGTTGGCCAGCCCCACCCCCCAAGGCTATAGCCCACCCGTTTTTGTGGCCTTTTTCCGCTGGACGAACTTGGCGCCCCGGCCTTCGATCGGGTATTTTTGGGCGCGGCTGTGCCCACGGCCTATTTTTGGCACACGGAGGCGCCTCGCAAAGTCTCGCGCCATTCCGAGTCCGGCGGACGAAGTCGGCCAGCCCCACCCCCCAAGGCTATAGCCCACCCGTTTTTGTGGCCTTTTTCCGCTGGACGAACTTGGCGCCCGGCCTTCGGTCGGGTATTTTTGGGGGCGGCTGTGCCCGCGGCCTATTTTTGGCACACGGAGGGGCCTCGAAAAGTCTCGCGCCATTCCGAGTCCGGCGGACAAAGTTGGCCAGCCCCACCCCCCAAGGCTATAGCCCACCCGTTTTTGTGGCCTTTTTCCGCTGGACGAACTTGGCGCCCCGGCCTTCGGGCGGGTATTTTTGGGCGCGGCTGTGCCCAAAGCCTATTTTTGGGACACGGAGGCGCCTCGCAAAGTCACGCGCCATTCCGAGTCCGGCGGACGAAATTGGCCAGCCCCACCCCCCAAGGCTATAGCCAACCCGTTTTTGTGGCCTTTTTCCGCTGGACGAACTTGGCGCCCCGGCCTTCGGTTGGGTATTTTTGGGCGCGGCTGTGCCCCTGGCCTATTTTTGGGACACGGAGGCGCCTCGCAAAGTCACGCCCCATTCCTAGTCCGGCGGACGAAGTTGGCCAGCCCCACCCCCCAAGGCTATAGCCCACCCGTTTTTGTGGCCTTTTTCCGCTGGACGAACTTGGCGCCCCGGCCTTCGGTCGGGTATTTTTGGGCGCGGCTGTGCCCCTGGCCTATTTTTGGGACACGGAGGCGCCTCGCAAAGTCACGCCCCATTCCTAGTCCGGCGGACGAAGTTGGCCAGCCCCACCCCCCAAGGCTATAGCCCACCCGTTTTTGTGGCCTTTTTCCGCTGGACGAACTTGGCGCCCCGGCCTTTGGTCGGGTATTTTTGGGCGCGGCTGTGCCCGCGACATATTTTTGGCACATGGAGGGGCCTCGAAAAGTCTCGCGCCATTCCGAGTCCGGCGGACAAAGTTGGCCAGCCCCACCCCCCAAGGCTATAGCCCACCCGTTTTTGTGGCCTTTTTCCGCTGGACGAACTTGGCGCCCCGGCCTTCGGGCGGGTATTTTTGGGCGCGGCTGTGCCCGAAGCCTATTTTTGGGACACGGAGGCGCCTCGCAAAGTCACGCGCCATTCCGAGTCCGGCGGACGAAGTTGGCCAGCCCCACCCCCCAAGGCTATAGCCAACCCGTTTTTGTGGCCTTTTTCCGCTGGACGACCTTGGCGCCCCGGCCTTCGGTTGGGTATTTTTGGGCGCGGCTGTGTCCGTGGCCTATTTTTGGGACACGGAGGTGCCTCGTAAAGTCTTGCGCCATTCTGAGTCCGGCGGACGAAGTGGGCCGGCCCCACCACCCAAGGCTATAGCCCACCAGTTTTTGTGGCCTTTTTCCGCTGGACGAATTTGGCGCCCCAGCCTTCGGGCGGGTATTTTTGGGCGGCTGTGCCCGCGGCCTATTTTTGGCACACGGAGGGGGCTCGAAAAGTCTCACGCCATTCCGAGTCCGGCGGACAAAGTTGGCCAGCCCCACCCCCAAGGCTATAGCCCACCCGTTTTGTGGCCTTTTTCCGCTGGACGAACTTGGCGCCCGGCCTTCGGTCGTGTTTTTGGGCGCGGCTGTGCCCACGGCCTATTTTGGGACACGGAGGCGCCTCGCAACGTCCCGCGCCATTCCGAGTCCGGCGGCCGAAGTCGGCCAGCCCCACCCCCCACGGCTATAGCCCACCCGATTTTCTGGCCTCTTTCCGCTGGACTAACTTGGCGCCCCGGCCTTCGGTCGGGTATTTTTGGGCGCGGCTGTGCCCGCGGCCTATTTTTGGCACACGGAGGGGCCTCGAAAAGTCTCGCGCCATTCCGAGTCCGGCGGACAAAGTTGGCCAGCCCCACCCCCCAAGGCTATAGCCCACCCGTTTTTGTGGCCTTTTTCCGCTGGACGAACTTGGCGCCCCGGCCTTCGATCGGGTATTTTTGGGCGCGGCTGTGCCCACGGCCTATTTTTGGCACACGGAGGCGCCTCGCAAAGTCTCGCGCCATTCCGAGTCCGGCGGACGAAGTCGGCCAGCCCCACCCCCCAAGGCTATAGCCCACCCGTTTTTGTGGCCTTTTTCCGCTGGACGAAATTGGCGCCCCGGCCTTCGGTCGGGTATTTTTGGGGGCGGCTGTGCCCGCGGCCTATTTTTGGCACACGGAGGGGCCTCGAAAAGTCTCGCGCCATTCCGAGTCCGGCGGACAAAGTTGGCCAGCCCCACCCCCCAAGGCTATAGCCCACCCGTTTTTGTGGCCTTTTTCCGCTGGACGAACTTGGCGCCCCGGCCTTCGGGCGGGTATTTTTGGGCGCGGCTGTGCCCAAAGCCTATTTTTGGGACACGGAGGCGCCTCGCAAAGTCACGCGCCATTCCGAGTCCGGCGGACGAAATTGGCCAGCCCCACCCCCCAAGGCTATAGCCAACCCGTTTTTGTGGCCTTTTTCCGCTGGACGAACTTGGCGCCCCGGCCTTCGGTTGGGTATTTTTGGGCGCGGCTGTGCCCCTGGCCTATTTTTGGGACACGGAGGCGCCTCGCAAAGTCACGCCCCATTCCTAGTCCGGCGGACGAAGTTGGCCAGCCCCACCCCCCAAGGCTATAGCCCACCCGTTTTTGTGGCCTTTTTCCGCTGGACGAACTTGGCGCCCCGGCCTTCGGTCGGGTATTTTTGGGCGCGGCTGTGCCCGCGGCCTATTTTTGGCACACGGAGGGGCCTCGAAAAGTCTCGCGCCATTCCGAGTCCGGCGGACAAAGTTGGCCAGCCCCACCCCCCAAAGCTATAGCCCACCCGTTTTTGTGGCCTTTTTCCGATGGACGAACTTGGCGCCCCGGCCTTCGGGCGGGTATTTTTGGGCGCGGCTGTGCCCGAAGCCTATTTTTGGGACACGGAGGCGCCTCGCAAAGTCACGCGCCATTCCGAGTCCGGCGGACGAAGTTGGCCAGCCCCACCCCCCAAGGCTATAGCCAACCCGTTTTTGTGGCCTTTTTCCGCTGGACGAACTTGGCGCCCCGGCCTTCGGTAGGGTATTTTTGGGCGCGGCTGTGCCCGCGGCCTATTTTTGGCACACGGAGGGGCCTCGAAAAGTCTCGCGCCATTCCGAGTCCGGCGGACAAAGTTGGCCAGCCCCACCCCCCAAGGCTATAGCCCACCCGTTTTTGTGGCCTTTTTCCGCTGGACGAACTTGGCGCCCCGGCCTTCGGGCGGGTATTTTTGGGCGCGGCTGTGCCCGAAGCCTATTTTTGGGACACGGAGGCGCCTCGCAAAGTCACGCGCCATTCCGAGTCCGGCGGACGAAGTTGGCCAGCCCCACCCCCCAAGGCTATAGCCAACCCGTTTTTGTGGCCTTTTTCCGCTGGACGAACTTGGCGCCCCGGCCTTCGGTTGGGTATTTTTGGGCGCGGCTGTGCCCGTGGCCTATTTTTGGGACACGGAGGCGCCTCGCAAAGTCTTGCGCCATTCTGAGTCCGGCGGACGAAGTGGGCCGGCCCCACCCCCCAAGGCTATAGCCCACCAGTTTTTGTGGCCTTTTTCCGCTGGACGAATTTGGCGCCCCGGCCTTCGGGCGGGTAGTTTTGGGCGCGGCTGTGCCCGCGGCCTATTTTTTTCATACGGAGGCGCCTCGCAAAGTCTCGCGCCATTCCGAGTCCGGCGGACGAAGTTGGCCAGCCCCACCCCCCAAGGCTATAGCCCAACCGTTTTTTTGGCCTTTTTCCGCTGGACGAACATGGCGCCCCGGCCTTCGGGCGGGTATTTTTGTGCGCGGCTGTGCCCGCGGCCTATTTTTGGGACACGGAGGCGCCTCGCAAAGTCACACCCCATTCCTAGTCCGGCGGACGAAGTTGGCCAGCCCCACCCCCCAAGGCTATAGCCCACCCGTTTTTGTGGCCTTTTTCCGCTGGACGAACTTGGCGCCCCGTCCTTCGGGCGGGTATTTTTGGGCGCGGCTTTGCCCGCGGCCTATTTTTGGGACACGGAAGCACCTCGCAAAGTCTCGCGCCATTCCGAGTCCGGCGGACGAAGTTGGCCAGCCCCACCCCCCAAGGCTATAGCCCACCCGTTTTTGTTGCCTTTTTCCGCTGGACGAACTTGGCGCCCCGGCCTTCGGGCGGGTATTTTTGGGCGCGGATATGCCCGCAGCCTATTTTTGGCAGACGGAGGCGCCTCGCAAAGTCTCGCGCTATTTCAAGTCCGGTGGACGAAGTTCGCCGGCCCCATCCCCCAAGGCTATAGCCACCCGTTTTTGTAGCCTTTTTCCGCTGGACGAACTTGGCGCCCCGGCCTTCGGGCGGGTATTTTTAGGCGCGGCTAGGCCCGCGTCCTATTTTTGGCACGCGGATGCGCCTCGCAAAGTCTCGCGCCATTCCGAGTCCGGGGGACGAAGTTCGCCAGCCCCACCCCCCAAGGCTATAGCCCACCCGTTTTTGTGGCCTTTTTCCGCTGGACGAACATGGCGCCCCGGCCTTCGGGCTGGTATTTTTGGGTGCGGCTGTGTCCGCGGCCAATTTTTGGCACACGGAGGTGCCTCACAAAGTCTCGCGCCATTCCGAGTCCGGCGGACGAAGTGGGCCATCCCCACCCCCCAATGCTATTGCCCACCCGTTTTTGTGGCCTTTTTCCACTGGACGAACTTGGCGCCCCGGCCTTCGTGCGGGTATTTTTGGGCGTGGCTGTGTACGCGGCCAATTTTTGGCACACGGAGGCAACACGCAAAGTCTCGCGCCATTCCGAGTCCGGTGGACGAAGTTTGCCAGCCCCACCCCCCAAGGCTATAGCCCACCCGTTTTTGTGGCCTTTTTCCGCTGGACGAACTTGGCGCCCCGGCCTCCGGGCGGTTATTTTTGGGTGCGGCTGTGTGCGCGGCCTATATTTGGCTCACGGAGGCTGGTCGCCAAGTCTCGTCCCATTCCGAGTCCGGCGGACGAACTTGGCCGGCCCCACCCCCGAAGGCAATAGCCCACCCGTTTTTGTGGCCTTTTTCCGCTGGACGAACTTGGTGCCCCGGCCTCCGGGCGGTTATTTTTGGGCACGGCTGTGTCCGCGGCCTATTTTTGGCACTCGGAGGCCGCTCGCAAAGTCTCGCCCCATTCCGAGTCCGGCGGAAGAACCTGGCCAGCCCCACCCCCCACGGCTATAGCCCACCCGTTTTTGTGGCCTTTTTCCGCTGGACGAACTTGGCGCCCCGGCCTTCGGGTGGTTATTTTTGGGTGCTGCTGTGCCCGTGGCCTATTTTTGGCACACGGAGGCCACTCGCAAAGTCTCATCCCGTTCCGAGTCCGGCGGACAAACTTGGCCAGCCCCACCCCCCAAGGCTATAGCCCACCCGTTTTTGGGGCCTTTTTCCGCTGGACGAACTTCGCGCCCCGGCATTCGGGCAGTTATTTTTGGCCGTGGCTGTGCTCGCGGCCTATTTTTGGCACACGGAGGCCGCTCGCAAAGTCTCACCCCATTCCGAGTCCGGCAGAAGAACTTGGCCAGCCCCACCTCCCAAGGCTATAGCCCACCCCTTTTTGTGGCCTTTTTCCGCTGGACGAACTTGGCGCCCCGGCATTCGGGCAGTTATTTTTGGCCGCGGCTTTGCTCGCAGCCTATTTTTGGCACACGGAGGCCGCTCGTAAAGTCTCGTCCCTTTCCGAGTCCGGCGGACGAACTTGGCCAGCCCCACCACCCAAGGCTATAGCCCACCCGTTTTTGTGGCATTTTGCCGCTGGACGAACTTGGCGCCCCAGCCTCCGGGCGGTTATTTTTGGGCGCGGCTGTGTGCGCGGCCTATTTTTGGCACACGGAGGCCGCTCGCAAAGTCTCGCCCCATTCCGAGTCCGGCGGAAGAACTTGGCCAGCCCCACACCCAAGGCCATAGCCCACCCTTTTTTGTGGCCTTTTCCGCTGGATGAATTTGGTGCCCCGGTCTTCGGGCAGTTATTTTTGGGCGTGGCTGTGCACACAGCCTATTTTTGGTACACGGAGGCCGGTCGCAAAGTCTCGCCCCATTCCGAGTCCGGCGGACAAACCTGGCCAGCCCCACCCCCACGGCTATAGCCCACCCGTTTTTGTGGCCTTTTTCCGCTGGACGAACCTGGCGCCCAGGCCTCCGGGCGTTTATTTTTGGGCCAGGCTGTGTCAGCGGCCTATTTTTGGCACACGGAGGCCGCTCGCAAAGTCTCCCCCCATTCCGAGTCCGGCGGAAGAACTTGGCCAGCCCCACCTCCCAAGGCTATAGCCCACCTGTTTTTGTGGCCTTTTTCCGCTGGACGAACTTGGCGCCCCGGCATTCGGGCAGTTATTTTTGGCCGCGGCTGTGCTCGCGGCCTATTTTTGGCACACGGAGGCCGCTCGTAAAGTCTCGTCCCTTTCCGAGTCCGGCGGACGAACTTGGCCAGCCCCACCACCCAAGGCTATAGCCCACCCGTTTTTGTGGCATTTTGCCGCTGGACGAACTTGGCGCCCCAGCCTCCGGGCGGTTATTTTTGGGCGCGGCTGTGTGCGCGGCCTATTTTTGGCACACGGAGGCCGCTCGCAAAGTCTCGCCCCATTCCGAGTCCGGCGGAAGAACTTGGCCAGCCCCACACCCAAGGCCATAGCCCACCCTTTTTTGTGGCCTTTTCCGCTGGATGAATTTGGTGCCCCGGTCTTCGGGCAGTTATTTTTGGGCGTGGCTGTGCACACAGCCTATTTTTGGTACACGGAGGCCGGTCGCAAAGTCTCTCCCCATTCCGAGTCCGGCGGACGAACCTGGCCAGCCCCACCCCCCACGGCTATAGCCCACCCGTTTTTGTGGCCTTTTTCCGCTGGACGAACTTGGCGCCCCGGCCTTCGGACCGTTATTTTTGGGTGCGGCTGTGCCCGTGGCCTATTTTGGGCACGCTGAGGCTGCTCGCAAAGTCTCGCCCCATTCCGTGTCCGCCGGACGAAGTGGGCCAGCCCCTCCCCCCAAGGCTATAGCCACCCGTTTTTTGGCCATTTTTCCGCTGGGGGGTTTGGGCGCGCGGATCTTCGGAGGGTTATTTTTGGGCGCGGCTGTGCCCGCGGCCTATTTTTGGCATGCGGAGGCCGCTAGCAAAGTCTCGCCCCATTCCGAGTCCGGCGGACGAAGTTGGCCAGCCCCTCCCCCAAAGGCTATAGCCCACCCGTTTTTTGGCTATTTTTCCGCTGGGGGGTTTGGGCGCGCCGACCTTCGGGGGGTTATTTTTGGGCGCGGCTGTGCCCGTGGCCTATTTTTGGTATGCGGAGGACGCTCGCAAAGTCTCGCCCCATTCCGAGTCCGGCGGATGAAGTCGGCCAGCCCCTCCCGCCAAGGCTATAGCCCACCCGTTTTTTGGCCATTTTTCCGCAGGGGGGTTTCGGCGCGCCGATCTTCGGGGGGTTATTTTTGGGCGCGGCTGTGCCCGCGGC
>JAUJEF010000561.1:0-42448 GCA_030444885.1 Citrus sp. QX-2021 | reverse complement strand
CCAGCCCCACCCCCAAGGCTATAGCCCACCCGTTTTGTGGCCTCTTTCCGCTGGACGAACTTGGCGCCCGGCCTTCGGGCGGGTATTTTTGGCGCGGCTGTGCCCGCGGCCTATTTTTGGCACACGGAGGCGCCTCGCAAAGTCTCGCGCCATTCCGAGTCCGGCGGACGAAGTTGGCCAGCCCCACCCCCAAGGCTATAGCCCACCCGCTTTTGTGGCCTCTTTCCGCTGGACGACTTGGCGCCCGGCCTTCGGCGGGTATTTTTGGCGCGGCTGTGCCCGCGCCTATTTTTGGCACACGGAGGCGCCTCGCAAAGTCTCGCGCCATTCCGAGTCCGGCGGACGGTTGGCCAGCCCCACCCCCAAGGCTATAGCCCACCCGCTTTTGTGGCCTCTTTCCGCTGGACGAACTTGGCGCCCGGCCTTCGGGCGGGTATTTTGGGCGCGGCTGTGCTGCGGTCTATTTTTTTGGTACACGGAGGCGCCGCAAAGTCTCGCGCTATTCGAGTCCGGGCGACGGTTGCCAGCTCCCACCCTCAAGGCTATAGCCCACCCGTTTTTTGTGGCTCTATCCGTTGGACGATCTTGGCGCCCGGCCTTCTGGCGGGTGCATTTTGGCGCGCTTGCCCGCGTCTGGGTTTACACACACGGAGGCGCCGCAAAGTCTCGCGCCATTCCGAGTCCGGGTGGACGGTTGGCTACAGCCCTAACCCTCAAGGCTGCTATAGCCCACCCTTTGTGGCCTATTTCCGCTGGACGGTCTTGGCGCCCCGGCCTCGGGCGATTTTGGGCGCGCTGTGCCCAAGTCCTATTTCTGGTGGTTACACGGAGGCGCTCGTAAAGTCCTCGCACATTCCGAGTCCGGCGGATCAACACAGCCCCACGCCCGGCCTCTTCCGCTGGACGACCTCTGGCGCCCGGCCTCGGGCGGGTATTTTTGGGCGCGGCTGTGCCCAAGGCCTATTTTTGGCACACGGAGGCGCCGCAAAGTCTCGCGCCATTCGAGTCCGGCGGACGGCTGGCCAGCCCCACCCCAAGGCTATAGCCCACCCGCTTTTGTGGCCTCTTTCCGCTGGACGAACTTGGCGCCCGGCCTTCGGGGGGTATTTTTGCGCGCGGCTGTGCTCGCGGCCTATTTTTGGGCACACGGAGGCGCTCGCAGTCTCGCGCCATTCCGAGTCCGGCGGACGGTTGGCCAGCCCCACCCCCAAGGCTATAGCCCACCTGCTTTTGTGGCCTCTTCCGCTGGACGACTTGGCGCCCGGCCTTCGGCGGGTATTTTTGGGCGCGGCTGTGCCCGCCTATTTTTTGCACACGGAGGCGCCGCAAAGTCTCGCCATTCCGAGTCCGGCGGACGGTTGGCCAGCCCCACCCCCAAGGCTATAGCCCACCCGCTTTTGTGGCCTCTTTCCGCTGGACGAACTTGGCGCCCGCCTTCGGGCGGGTATTTTTGGCGCGGCTGTGCCCGCGCCTATTTTTGGCACACGGAGGCGCCTCGCAAAGTCTCGCGCCATTCCGAGTCCGCGGACGGTTGGCCAGCCCCACCCCCAAGGCTATAGCCCACCCGCTTTTGTGGCCTCTTTCCGCTCGACGCACTTGGCGCCCCGGCCTTCGGGCGGGTACCTCCGCGCGGGTCTGGGGCCGCGTCCTATTTTTGGCACACGGAGGCGCCTCGCAAAGTCTCGCCCCATTCCGAGTCGGGCGGACGGTTGGCCAGCCCCACCCCCAAGGCTATAGCCCACCTGCTTTTGTGGCCTCTTTTCCGCTGGACGAACTTGGCGCCCGGCCTTCGGGCGGTATTTTTGGGCGCGCTGTGCCCGCGCCTATTTTTGGCACACGGAGGCGCCGCGCAGTCTCGCGCCATTCCGAGTCCGGCGGACGGCTGGCCAGCCCCACCCCCAAGGCTATAGCCCACCTGCTTTTGTGGCCTCTTTCCGCTGGACGATCTTGGCGCCCGCCTTCGGGCGGGTATTTTTGCGCGCTGCTGTGCCTGCGGCCTATTTTTGGCACACGGAGGCGCCTCGCAAAGTCTCGCGCCATTCCGAGACCGGCGGCCGACGTTGGCCAGCCCCACCCCCCAAGGCTATAGCCCACCCGTTTTTGTGGCCTCTTTCCGCTGGACGAACTTGGCGCCCCGGCCCTCGGGCGGGTATTTCCGGGCGCGCCTGTGCCCGGCGCCTATTTTTGGCACACGGAGGCGCCTCGCAAAGTCTCGCGCCATTCCGAGTCCGGCGGACGGTTGGCCAGCCCCACCCCCAAGGCTATAGCCCACCCGCTTTTGTGGCCTCTTTCCGCTGGACGAACTTGGCGCCCGGCCTTCGGCGGTATTTTTGGCGCGCTGCTGTGCCTGCGGCCTATTTTTGGCACACGGAGGCGCCTGCAAAGTCTCGCGCCATTCCGAGTCCGGGCGGACGGTTGGCCAGCCCCACCCCCAAGGCTATAGCCCACCCGCTTTTGTGGCCTCTTTCCGCTGGACGAACTTGGCGCCCGGCCTTCGGGCGGGTATTTTTGGGCGCGCTGTGCCTGCGCCTATTTTTTTGGCACACGGAGGCGCCTCGCAAAGTCTCGCGCCATTCCGAGTCCGCGGACGGTTGGCCAGCCCCACCCCCAAGGCTATAGCCCACCCGCTTTTGTGGCCTCTTTCCGCTGGACGAACTTGGCGCCCGGCCTTCGGGCGGGTATTTTTGGCGCGGCTGTGCCTCACCTTTTACTTTGTGCTGCCTATTTTTGGCACACGGAGGCGCCGCAAAGTCTCGCGCCATTCCGAGTCCGGCGGACGGTTGGCCAGCCCCACCCCCAAGGCTATAGCCCACCCGCTTTTGTGGCCTCTTTCCGCTGGACGACTTGGCGCCTGCCTTCGGGCGGTATTTTTGGGCGCGGCTGTGCCTGCGGCCTATTTTTGGCACACGGAGGCGCCTCGCAAAGTCTCGCGCCATTCCGAGTCCGGCGACGGACGGCTGGCCAGCCCCACCCCCAAGGCTATAGCCCACCCGCTTTTGTGGCCTCTTTCCGCTGGACGATCTTGGCGCCCGCCTTCGGGCGGGTATTTTGGCTGGCTGTGCCCAAGCTATAGCTATGCAGGGCCTTTTGGCACACGGAGGCGCCCGCGCAAAGTCTCGCGCCATTCCGAGTCCGCGGACGGTTGGCCAGCCCCACCCCCCAAGGCTATAGCCCACCCGCTTTTGGCCTCTTTCCGCTGGACGACCTTGGCGCCCGCCTTCGGCGGGATTTTTGGGCGCGCGGCTGTGCCCATGCCTATTTTTGGCACACGGAGGCGCCTGCAAAGTCTCGCGCCCATTCCGAGTCCGGCGGACGGTTGGCCAGCCCCACCCCCAAGGCTATAGCCCACCCGCTTTTGTGGCCTCTTTCCGCTGGACGAACTTGGCGCCCGGCCTTCGGGCGGGTATTTTTGCGCGGCTGTGCCTGCGGCCTATTTTTGGCACACGGAGGCGCCTCGCAAAGTCTCGCGCCATTCCGAGTCCGGCGGACGGTTGGCCAGCCCCACCCCCAAGGCTATAGCCCACCCGCTTTTGTGGCCTCTTTCCGCTGGACGAACTTGGCGCCCCGCCTTCGGGCGGGTATTTTGGCGCGCGCTGTGCCCAAGGCCTATTTTTGGCACACGGAGGCGCCTCGCAAAGTCTCGCGCCATTCCGAGTCCGCGGACGGTTGGCCAGCCCCACCCCCCAAGGCTATAGCCCACCCCTTTTTGTGGCCTTTTTCGGCTGGACGGACTTGGCGCCGGCCATCGGGCGGGTATTTTTTGGCGCGGCTGTGCCTGCGGCCTATTTTTGGCACACGGAGGCGCCTCGCAAAGTCTCGCGCCATTCCTAGTCCGGCGGACGAAGTTGGCCAGCCCCACCCCCCAAGGCTATAGCCCACCCGCTTTTGTGGCCTCTTTCCGCTGGACGAACTTGGCGCCCGGCCTCGGGCGGGTATTTTTGGGCGCGGCTGTGCCCGCGCCTATTTTTGGCACACGGAGGCGCCTCGCAAAGTCTCGCGCCATTCCGAGTCCGCGGACGGTTGGCCAGCCCCACTCCCCCAAGGCTATAGCCCACCTGCTTTTGTGGCCTCTTTCCGCTGGACGAACTTGGCGCCCTGCCTTCGGGCGGGATTTTTGCCCCGGCTGTGCCTGCGTCTATTTTTGGCACACGGAGGCGCCTGCAAAGTCTCGCGCCATTCCGAGTCCGGGCGACGGTTGGCCAGCCCCACCCCCAAGGCTATAGCCCACCCGCTTTTGTGGCCTCTTTCCGCTGGACGACCTTGGCGCCCGCCTTCGGCGGGTATTTTGGGCGCGCTGTGCCCGCGGCTATTTTTGGCACACGGAGGCGCCTCGCAAAGTCTCGCGCCATTCCGAGTCCGGCGGACGGTTGGCCAGCCCCACCCCCCAAGGCTATAGCCCACCCGCTTTTGTGGCCTCTTTCCGCTGGACGAATCTTGGCGCCCGGCCTTCGGGCGGGTATTTTTAAGCGCGGCTGTGCCCAAGTCCTATTTTTGGCACACGGAGGCGCTCGCAAAGTCTCGCGCCATTCCGAGTCCGGCGGACGGTTGGCCAGCCCCACCCCCAAGGCTATAGCCCACCCGCTTTTGTGGCCTCTTTCCGCTGGACGAACTTGGCGCCCGGCCTTCGGGCGGGTATTTTTAAGCGCGGCTGTGCCCGCGGGCCTATTTTTGGCACACGGAGGCGCCGCGCAAAGTCTCGCGCCATTCCGAGTCCGGGCGGATTTGGTTGGCCAGCCCCACCCCCAAGGCTATAGCCCACCCGCTTTTTGTGGCCTCTTTCCGCTGGACGAATCTTGGCGCCCGGCCTTCGGGCGGGTATTTTTGGCGCGGCTGTGCCCGCGCCTATTTTTGGCACACGGAGGCGCCTCGCAAAGTCTCGCGCGCATTCCGAGTCCGCGGACGGTTGGCCAGCCCCACCCCCAAGGCTATAGCCCACCCGCTTTTGTGGCCTCTTTCCGCTGGACGATCTTGGCGCCCGCCTTCGGGCGGGTATTTTGGCGCGGCTGTGCCTGCGCCTATTTTTGGCACACGGAGGCGCCTCGCAAAGTCTCAAGGCCATTCCGAGTCCGGCGGACGGTTGGCCAGCCCCACCCCTAAGGCTATAGCCCACCCGCTTTTGTGGCCTCTTTCCGCTGGACGAACTTGGCGCCCGGCCTTCGGGCGGGTATTTTTGGCGCGGCTGTGCCTGCGGCCTATTTTTGTCACACGGAGGCCCCTCGCAAAGTCTCGCGCCATTCCGAGTCCGCGGACGGTTGGCCTGCCCCCCCCCCAAGGCTATAGCCCACCCGTTTTTGTGGCCTCTTTCCGCTGGACGAACTTGGCGCCCCGGCCTTCGGGCGGGTATTTTTGGGCGCGGCTGTGCCCGCGTCCTATTTTTGGCACACGGAGGCGCCTCGCAAAGTCTCGCGCCATTCCGAGTCCGCGGACGGTTGGCCAGCCCCACTCCCCAAGGCTATAGCCCACCCGCTTTTGTGGCCTCTTTCCGCTGGACGAACTTGGCGCCTGGCCTTCGGGCGGGTATTTTCTGGCGTGGCTGTGCCCGCGGCCTATTTTTGGCACACGGAGGCGCCTCGCAAAGTGTCGCGCCATTCCGAGTCCGCGGACGGTTGGCCAGCCCCACGCCCCAAGGCTATAGCCCACCCGCTTTTGTGGCCTCTTTCCGCTGACGAACTTGGCGCCCGCCTCGGGCGGGTATTTTGGGCGCGCTGTGCCAAGGCCTATTTTTGGCACACGGAGGCGCCTCGCAAAGTCTCGCGCCATTCCGAGTCCGGGCGGACGGCTGGCCAGCCCCACCCCCCAAGGCAATAGCCCACCCCGTTTTTTGGCCACTATCCCCTGGAATAACGTTGCGCCCCCGCCTTCGGGCGGGTATTTTTGGGCGCGGCTGTGCCCGCGGCCGATTTTTGGCACACGGAGGCGCCGCGCAAAGTCTCGCGCCGGTCCGGGTCCGGCGGATTTGGTTGGCCAGCCCCACTCCTCAAGGCTATAGCCCACCCGCTTTTGTGGCCTCTTTCCGCTGGACGATCTTGGCGCCTGCGGCCTCGGGCGGGTATTTTTGGCGCGCTGTGCCCAAGGCCTATTTTTGGCACACGGAGGCGCCTCGCAAAGTCTCGCGCCATTCCGAGTCCGGCGGATTTGGTTGGCCAGCCCCACCCCCAAGGCTATAGCCCACCCGCTTTTGTGGCCTCTTTCCGCTGGACGAACTTGGCGCCCGGCCTTCGGGCGGTATTTTTGGGCGCGGCTGTGCCTGCGCGGCCTATTTTTGGCACACGGAGGCGCCTCGCAAAGTCTCGCGCCATTCCGAGTCCGGCGGACGGTTGGCCAGCCCCACCCCCAAGGCTATAGCCCACCCGCTTTTGTGGCCTCTTTCCGCTGGACGAATTTGCGCCCGGCCTCGGGCGGGTATTTTTTGGGCGCGGCTGTGCCCAAGGCCTATTTTTGGCACCCGGAGGCGCCGCGCACAGACTCGCGCAATTCCGAGTCCGGCGGACGGTTGGCCAGCCCCACCCCCAAGGCTATAGCCCACCTGCTTTTGTGGCCTCTTTCCGCTGGACGAACTTGGCGCCCGGCCTTCGGGCGGGAGATTTGGGCGCGGCTGTGCCTCAAGGCCTATTTTTGGTACACGGAGGCGCCTGCAGTCTCGCGCCATTCCGAGTCCGGGCGGATTTAAGTTGGCCAGCCCCACCCCCAAGGCTATAGCCCACCCGGTTTTGTGGCCTCTTTCCGCTGGACGATCTTGGCGCCCCGGCCTCCGGGCGGGTATTTTTGGGCGCGCTGTGCCCGCGGCCTATTTTTGGCACACGGAGGCGCCTTCCGCAAAGTCTCGCTGCCCTGTCACATTCCGAGTCCGCGGCCTCTTTTCCGGACGAAGTTGCTCCAGCCCCACCCCCAAGGCTATAGCCCACCACGCTTGTGGCCTCTTTCCGCTGGGCGGCCAGCCTTGGCGCCCGGCCTTCGGGCGGGTATTTTTGGCGCGCTGTGCCCGCGGCCTATTTTTGGCACACGGAGGCGCCTCGCAAAGTCTCGCGCCATTCCGAGTCCGGCGGACGGTGAAGTTGGCCAGCCCCACCCCCAAGGCTATAGCCCACCCGCTTTTGTGGCCTCTTTCCGCTGGACGATCTTGGCGCCCGCCTTCGGGCGGGTATTTTTGCGCCTGTGCCCGCGGCCTATTTTTGGCACACGGAGGCGCCTCGCAAAGTCTCGCGGCGCCATTCCGAGTCCGGGCGGACGAAGTTGGCCAGCCCCACCCCCAAGGCTATAGCCCACCCGCTTTTGTGGCCTCTTTCCGCTGGACGAACTTGGCGCCCGGCCTTCGGGCGGGTATTTTTAGGTGCGCGCGCATGTGCCCGCGGCCTATTTTTGGCACACGGAGGCGCCCTCGCAAAGTCTCGCGCCATTCCGAGTCCGGCGACGAAGTTGGCCAGCCCCCCCCCTGAAGGCTATAGCCCACCCGCTTTTGTGGCCTCTTTCCGCTGGACGAACTTGGCGCCCGGCCTTCGGGCGGGTATTTTTGGCGCACGGCTGTGCCCGCGGCCTATTTTTGGCACACGGAGGCGCCTCGCAAAGTCTCGCGGCATTCCGAGTCCGGGGACGACGGTTGGCCAGCCCCACCCCCAAGGCTATAGCCCACCCGCTTTTGTGGCCTCTTTCCGCTGGACGAACTTGGCGCCCGGCCTTCGGCGGGTATTTTTGGGCGCGGCTGTGCCCGCGGCCTATTTTTGGCACACGGAGGCGCCTCGCAAAGTCTCGCGCCATTCCGAGTCCGGCGGACGGTTGGCCAGCCCCACCCCCAAGGCTATAGCCCACCCGTTTTTGTGGCCTCTTTCCGCTGGACGAACTTGGCGCCCGGCCTTTGGGCGGGTATTTTGGGCGCGCTGTGCCCGCGGCCTATTTTTGGCACACGGAGGCGCCTCGCAAAGTCTCGCGCCATTCCGAGTCCGGCGGACGAAGTTGGCCAGCCCCACCCCCAAGGCTATAGCCCACCCGCTTTTGTGGCCTCTTCCGCTGGACGAACTTGCGCCCGGCCTTCGGGGGTATTTTGGGCGCGGCTGTGCCCGCGGGCCTATTTTTGGCACACGGAGGCGCCTCGCAAAGTCTCGCGCCATTCCGAGTCCGGCGGACGGTTGGCCAGCCCCACCCTGGATGAACTTGGCTATAGCCCACCCGCTTTTTTGGCCTCTTTCCGCTGGACCGAGTCCGCGGATGGCGCCCGGCCTTCGGGCGGGTATTTTGTGGCGCGGCTGTGCCCAGCTGTCTATTTTTGGCACACGGAGGCGCCTCGCAAATGTCTCGCGCCATTCCGAGTCCGGCGGACGGTTGGCCAGCCCCACCCCCAAGGCTATAGCCCACCCGTTTTTGTGGCCTCTTTCCGCTGGACGAACTTGGCGCCCGGCCTTCGGGTGGGTATTTTTGGCGCGGCTGTGCCCGCGGCCTATTTTTGGCACACACGGAGGCGCCTCGCAAAGTCTCGCGGCCTTCCGAGTCCGGCGGACGAAGTTGGCCAGCCCCACCCCCCCAGGCTAAAGCCCACCCCTTTTTTGTGGCCTCTTTCCGCTGGGATTTTTCAACTTGGCGCCCGGCCTTCGGGCGGGTATTTTGGGCGCGGCTGCGCCGCATGTCTATTTTGGCACACGGAGGCGCCTCGCAAAGTCTCGCGCCGTTCCGAGTCCGGCGGACGAGTTGGCCAGCCCCACCCCCAAGGCTATAGCCCACCCGTTTTGTGGCCTCTTTCGCTGGACGAACTTGGCGCCCGGCCTTGATGGCGGGTATTTTTAGGCGCGCTGTGCCCTTGCCCAGCCTATTTTTGGCACACGGAGGCGCCTCGCAAAGTCTCGCAGCATTCGAGTCCGGCGGACGAGTTGGCCAGCCCCACCCCCAAGGCTATAGCCCACCCGTTTTGTGGCCTCTTTCCGCTGGGCGAACTTGGCGCCCGGCCTTCGGGCGGGTATTTTTAAGCGCGGCTGTGCCCGCGGCCTATTTTGGCACACGGAGGCGCCTCGCAAAGTCTCGCGCCATTCCGAGTCCGAGGCGGACGAAGCTTGGCCAGCCCCACCCCCAATGCTATAGCCCACCCGTTTTGTGGCCTCTTTCCGCTGGACGAACATGGCGCCCGGCCTTCGGGCGGGTATTTTTAGGCGCGGCTGTGCCCGCGTTGACCTATTTTTGGCACACGGAGGCACCTTGCAAAGTCTCGCGGCATTCCGAGTCCGGGCGAGACGAGTTGGCCAGCCCCACCCCCAAGGCTATAGCCCACCCGCTTTTGTGGCCTCTTTCCGCTGGGCGAACTTGGGGCCCGGCCTTCGGCGGGTATTTTTAAGCGCGGCTGTGCCCATGGCCTATTTTTGGCACACACGGAGGCGCCTCGCAAAGTCTCGCGCCATTCCGAGTCCGGCGGACGAGGAGTTGGCCAGCCCCACCCCCAGGCTATAGCCCACCCGCTTTGTGGCCTCTTTCCGCTGGACGAACTTGGCGCCCGGGCCTCGGGGGGGGTATTTTTAGGCGCGGCTGTGCCCAGGGCCTATTTTTAGCGCGCGGAGGCGGCGCGCAAAGTCTCGCGCCATTCCGAGTCCGGCGGACAGGTTGGCCAGCCCCACCCCCAAGGCTATAGCCCACCTGTTTTTGTGGCCTCTTTCTGCTGGACGACTTGGCGCCCGGCCTTCGGCGGGTATTTTGGGCGCGGCTATGCCCAAGGCCTATTTTTGCACACACGGAGGCGCCTCGCAAAGTCTCGCGCCCTTCCGTGTCCGGGACACGAGGTTGTCCAGCCCCACCCCCAAGGCTATAGCCCACCCGTTTTGTGTGGCCTCTTTCCGCTGGACGAACTTGGCGCCCGGCCTTCGGGCGGGTATTTTTGGGCGGCGGCTGTGCCCGCGGCCTATTTTTGGCACACGGAGGGCGCCTCGCAAAGTCTCGCGCCGTTCCGAGTCCGAGCGGACGAAGTTGGCCAGCCCCACCCCCAAGGCTATAGCCCACCCGTTTTTGTGGCCTCTTTCCGCTGGGCCGAACTTGGCGCCCGGACTTCGGGCGGGTATTTTGGGCGCGGCTGTGCCCGCGGCCTATTTTTGGCACACACGGAGGCGCCTCGCAAAGTCTCGCGGCATTCCGAGTCCGAGGCGGACGAAGTGGGCCAGCCCCACCCCCCAAGGCTATAGCCCACCACGTTTTTGTGGCCTCTTTCCGCTGGACGAACTTGGCGCCCGGCCTTGGCGGGTATTTTTGGCGCGGCTGTGCCCAAGCGGCCTTTTTTGGCACACGGAGGCGCCTCGCAAAGTCTCGCGCCATTCCGAGTCCGGCGGACGAAGTTGGCCAGCCCCACCCCCAAGGCTATAGCCCACCCGATTTTGTGGCCTCTTTCCGCTGGACGAACTTGGCGCCCGGCCTTCGGCGGGTATTTTTGGTGCGGCTGTGCCCGCGGCCTATTTTGGCACACGGAGCGCCTCGCAAAGTCTCGCGCCATTCCGAGTCCGGCGGACGATCTTGGCCAGCCCCACCCCCAAGGCTATAGCCCACCCGCTTTTGTGGCCTCTTTCCGCTGGGACGACTTGGCGCCCGGCCTTCGGGCGGGTATTTTTAGGCGCGGCTGTGCCCGCGGCCTATTTTTGACACGGAGGCGCCTCGCAAAGTCTCGCGCCATTCCGAGTCCGGCGGACGGTTGGCCAGCCCCACCCCCAAGGCTATAGCCCACCCGCTTTTGTGGCCTCTTTCCGCTGGACGAACTTGGCGCCCGGCCTTCGGGCGGGGTATTTTTGGGCGCGCTGTGCCCGCGGCCTATTTTTGGCACACGGCGGAGACTCGCAAAGTCTCGCGGCAGTCCGAGTCCGGCGGACGAGGTTGGCCAGCCCCACCCCCAAGGCTATAGCCCACCCGTTTTTGTGGCCTCTTTCCGCTGGGCCAGAATCTTGGCGCCCGGCCTTCGGGCGGGTATTTTTGGGCGCAGCTGTGCCCGCGGCCTATTTTTGGCACACGGAGGCGCCTCGCAAAAGTCTCGCGCCATTCCGAGTCCGGCGGACCCAGGTTGGCCAGCCCCACCCCCAAGGCTATAGCCCACCACCGTTTTTGTGGCCTCTTTCCGCTGGACGAACTTGGCGCCCGGCCTTCGGGCGGGTATTTTTAGGCGCGGCTGTGCCTGCGGCCTATTTTGGCACACGGAGCGCCTCGCAAAGTCTCGCGGCATTCCGAGTCCGGCGGACAGAAGTTGGCCAGCCCCACCCCCAAGGCTATAGCCCACCCGTTTTGTGGCCTCTTTCCGCTGGACGAACTTGGCGCCCGGCCTTGGGCGGGTATTTTTGGGCGCGGCTGTGCCCGCGGCCTATTTTGACACACGGAGGCGCCTCGCAAAGGCTCGCGCCGTTCCGAGTCCAGCGGACGAGTTGGCCAGCCCCACCCCCAAGGCTATAGCCCACCCGTTTTGTGGCCTCTTTCCGCTGGACGAACTTGGCGCCCGGCCTTGGGCGGGTATTTTTAAGGCGCGGCTGTGCCCGCGGCCTATTTTGGCACACGGGCGCCTCGCAAAGTCTCGCGCCGTTCCGAGTCCGAGCGGACAGTTGGCCAGCCCCACCCCAAGGCTATAGCCACCGTTTTGTGGCCTCTTTCCGCTGGGCCAACTTGGCGCCCGGCCTTGAGGCGGGTATTTTTAGGCGCGGCTGTGCCCGCGGCCTATTTTGGCACACGGAGGCGCCTCGCAAAGACTCGCGCCATTCCGAGTCCGAGGCGGACGAAGTTGGCCAGCCCCACCCCCAAGGCTATAGCCCACCCGTTTTGTGGCCTCTTTCCGCTGGGCGAACTTGGCGCCCGGCCTTCGGGGCGGAGTATTTTTAGGCGCGGCTGTGCCCGCGGCCTATTTTAGGCACACGGAGGTGCCTCGCAAAGTCTCGCGCCGTTCCGAGTCCGGCGGACGAGAGTGGGCCAGCCCACCCCCAAGGCTATAGCCCACCCGTTTTTGTGGCCTCTTTCCGCTGGGCCAGAACTTGGCGCCCGGCCTTCGGGCGGGTATTTTTGAAGCGCGGCTGTGGCAGCGGCCTATTTTTGGCACACGGAGGAGACTAGCAAAGTCGCTCGGCATTCCGAGTCCGGCGGACCTGGTTGGACAGCCCCGGCCCCCAAGGCTATAGCCCACCCGTTTTGTGGCCTCTTTCCGCTGGGCGAACTTGGCGCCCGGCCTTCGGGCGGGTATTTTAGGCGCGGCTGTGCCCATGGCCTATTTTTGACACACGGAGCGCCTCGCAAGGCTCGCGCCATTCCGAGTCCGGCGGACGAAGTTGGCCAGCCCCACCCCCAAGGCTATAGCCCACCCGTTTTTGTGGCCTCTTTCCGCTGGACGAACTTGGCGCCCGGCCTTCGGGCGGGTATTTTTAGCGCGGCTGTGCCACATGCCTATTTTTAGCACACGGAGCGCCTCGCAAAGTCTCGCGCCGTTCGAGTCCGGCGGACGAAGTTGGCCAGCCCCACCCCCAAGGCTATAGCCCACCCGTTTTGTGGCCTCTTTCCGCTGGGCCGAACTTGGCGCCCGGCCTTCGGGCGGGTATTTTTAGGCGCGGCTGTGCCCGCGACCTATTTTGGCACACGGAGGCGCCTCGCAAAGACTCGCGCCATTCCGAGTCCGGCGGACGAGTTGGCCAGCCCCACCCCCAAGGCTATAGCCCACCCGTTTTTGTGGCCTCTTTCCGCTGGGCGAACTTGGCGCCCGGCCTTCGGGCGGAGTATTTTGGGCGCGGCTGTGCCCGCGCGGCCTATTTTTGGCACACGGAGGTGCCTCGCAAAGTCTCGCGCCGTTCCGAGTCCGAGCGGACAGAGTGGGCCAGCCCCACCCCCAAGGCTATAGCCCACCCGTTTTTGTGGCCTCTTTCCGCTGGGCCAACTTGGCGCCCCGGCCTTGGGCGGGTATTTTTGGGCGCGGCTGTGCCCGGCGGCCTGGCCACACAGCACGGAGCGCCTCGCAAAGTCTCGCGGCATTCCGAGTCCGGCGGACGAAGTTGGCCAGCCCCACCCCCAAGGCTATAGCCCACCCGTTTTGTGGCCTCTTTCCGCTGGGCGAACTTGGCGCCCGGCCTTCGGGCGGGTATTTTAGGCGCGGCTGTGCCGCGGCCTATTTTGACACACGGAGCGCCTCGCAAAGGCTCGCGCCATTCCGAGTCCGCGGACAGAGTTGGCCAGCCCCACCCCCAAGGCTATAGCCCACCCGTTTTGTGGCCTCTTTCCGCTGGGCGAGACTTGGCGCCCGGCCTTCGGGCGGGTATTTTTAGGCGCGGCTGTGCCACCGGCCTATTTTTGCACACGGAGCGCCTCGCAAAGTCTCGCGCCGTTCGAGTCCGGCGGACGAGTTGGCCAGCCCCACCCCCAAGGCTATAGCCCACTCGTTTTGTGGCCTCTTTCCGCTGGGACGAACTTGGCGCCCGGCCTTCGGGCGGGTATTTTTAAGCGCGGCTGTGCCCGCGGCCTATTTTGACACACGGAGGCGCCTCGCAAAGTCTCGCGCCATTCCGAGTCCGAGCGGACCCAAGTTGGCCAGCCCCACCCCCAAGGCTATAGCCCACCCGTTTTGTGGCCTCTTTCCGCTGGACGAACTTGGCGCCCGGCCTTCGGGCGGGTATTTTTAGGCGCGGCTGTGCCCGCTGGCCTATTTTGGCACACGGAGGTGCCTCGCAAAGTCTCGCGCCGTTCCGAGTCCGGCGGACCGAAGTTGGCCAGCCCCACCCCCAAGGCTATAGCCCACCCGTTTTGTGGCCTCTTTCCGCTGGGCCAGAACTTGGCGCCCGGCCTTGGGCGGGTATTTTTGAGCGCGGCTGTGCCCGCGGCCTAGTTTTGGTACACGGAGGCGCCTCGCAAAGTCTCGCGGCATTCCGAGTCCGGCGGACGAAGTTGGCCAGCCCCACCCCCCAAGGCTATAGCCCACCCGTTTTGTGGCCTCTTTCCGCTGGGCGAACTTGGCGCCCGGCCTTGGGCGGGTATTTTTGGGCGCGGCTGTGCCCGCGGCCTATTTTTGACACACGGGCGCCTCGCAAAGTCTCGCGCCATTCCGAGTCCGGCGGACGAAGTTGGCCAGCCCCACCCCCAAGGCTATAGCCCACCCGTTTTGTGGCCTCTTTCCGCTGGACGAACTTGGCGCCCGGCCTTCGGGCTGGTATTTTTAGGCGCGGCTGTGCCAGCGGCCTATTTTTGGCACACGGGCGCCTCGCAAAGTCTCGCCGTTCCGAGTCCGAGCGGACCAAGTTGGCCAGCCCCACCCCCAAGGCTATAGCCCACTCGTTTTTGTGGCCTCTTTCCGCTGGGCGAACTTGGCGCCCGGCCTTCGGGCGGGTATTTTTAGCGCGGCTGTGCCCGCGGCCTATTTTGACACACGGAGCGCCTCGCAAAGTCTCGCCATTCCGAGTCCGGCGGACGAAGTTGGCCAGCCCCACCCCCAAGGCTATAGCCCACCCGTTTTGTGGCCTCTTTCCGCTGGAGCGAACTTGGCGCCCGGCCTTGGGCGGGTATTTTTGGCGCGGCTGTGCCCGCGGACCTATTTTTGCACACGGAGGTGCCTCGCAAAGTCTCGCGCCGTTCCGAGTCGGGCGGACGAGTTGGCCAGCCCCACCCCCAAGGCTATAGCCCACCCGTTTTGTGGCCTCTTTCCGCTGGGCCAACTTGGCGCCCGGCCTTCGGGCGGGTATTTTTAGGCGCGGCTGTGCCCGCGGCCTATTTTGGCACACGGAGCGCCTCGCAAAGTCTCGCGGCATTCCGAGTCCGAGCGGACAGAGTTGGCCAGCCCCACCCCCAAGGCTATAGCCCACCCGTTTTGTGGCCTCTTTCCGCTGGACGAACTTGGCGCCCGGCCTTCGGGCGGGTATTTTTGGCGCGGCTGTGCCGCAGCCTATTTTTGACACACGGAGGCGCCTCGCAAAGTCTCGCGCCATTCCGAGTCCGGCGGACGAGTTGGCCAGCCCCACCCCCAAGGCTATAGCCCACCCGTTTTTGTGGCCTCTTTCCGCTGGGCCAACTTGGCGCCCGGCCTTCGGGCTGGTATTTTTAGGCGCGGCTGTGCCCTTGACCTATTTTTGGCACACGGAGCGCCTCGCAAAGTCTCGCGCCCGTTCCGAGTCCGGCGGACGAAGTTGGCCAGCCCCACCCCAAGGCTATAGCCCACTCGTTTTTGTGGCCTCTTTCCGCTGGACGAACTTGGCGCCCGGCCTTCGGGCGGGTATTTTTAGGCGCGGCTGTGCCCGCGGCCTGGCCACTTTGACACACGGAGCGCCTCGCAAAGTCTCGCGCCATTCCGAGTCCGGCGGACGAGTTGGCCAGCCCCACCCCCAAGGCTATAGCCCACCCGTTTTGTGGCCTCTTTCCGCTGGGCGAACTTGGCGCCCGGCCTTCGGGAGGTATTTTGGGTGCGGCTGTGCCCGCGGCCTATTTTTGGCACACGGAGCGCCTCGCAAAGTCTCGCGCCATTCCGAGTCCGAGCGGACGAAGTTGGCCAGCCCCACCCCCAAGGCTATAGCCCACCCGTTTTGTGGCCTCTTTCCGCTGGACGAACTTGGCGCCCGGCCTTCGGGGGGGAATTTTTGGCGCGGCTGTGCCCGCGGCCTATTTTTGGCACACGGAGCGCCTCGCAAAGTCTCGCGCCGTTCCGAGTCCGAGCGGACGAAGTTGGCCAGCCCCACCCCCAAGGCTATAGCCCACCCGTTTTTGTGGCCTTTTTCCGCTGGACGAACTTGGCGCCCCGGCCTTGGGCGGGTATTTTTGGGCGCGGCTGTGCCCGCGGCCTATTTTTGGCACACGGAGGCGCCTCGCAAAGTCTCGCGGCATTCCGAGTCCGGCGGACGAAGTTGGCCAGCCCCACCCCCCAAGGCTATAGCCCACCCGTTTTTGTGGCCTCTTTCCGCTGGACGAACTTGGCGCCCCGGCCTTCGGGCGGGTAATTTAAGCGCGCAGACGTGACAATGCCCTATTTTTGACACACGGAGGCGCCTCGCAAAGTCTCGCGCCATTCCGAGTCCGAGCGGACGAAGTTGGCCAGCCCCACCCCCAAGGCTATAGCCCACCCGTTTTTGTGGCCTCTTTCCGCTGGGCCGAACTTGGCGCCCGGCCTTCGGGCGGGTATTTTGGGCGCGGCTGTGCCCGCAGCCTTTTTGGCACACGGAGGCGCCTGCAAAGTCTCGCGCCGTTCCGAGTCTGGCGGACGAAGTTGGCCAGCCCCACCCCCAAGGCTATAGCCCACCCGTTTTTGTGGCCTCTTTCCGCTGGGCGAACTTGGCGCCCGGCCTTCGGGCGGGTATTTTTAGGCGCGGCTGTGCCCGCGGCCTATTTTTGGCACACGGAGGCGCCTCGCAAAGTCTCGCGCTCGTTCAAGTCCGGCGGACGAAGTTGGCCAGCCCCAACCCCCAAGGCTATAGCCCACCCCTTTTTGTTGCCTCTTTCCGCTGGATTTAACTTGGCGCCCCGGCCTTCGGGCGGGTATTTTTGGGCGCGGCTGTGCCCGCGGCCTATTTTTGGCACACGGAGGCGCCTCGCAAAGTCTCGCGGCCTTCCGAGTCCGGCGGACGAAGTTGTCCAGCCCCACCCCCCAAGGCTATAGCCCACCCGTTTTTGTGGCCTCTTTCCGCTGGACGAACTTGGCGCCCCGGCCTTCGGGCGGGTATTTTTGGGCGCGGCTGTGCCCGCGGCCTATTTTTGGCACACGGAGGCGCCTCGCAAAGTCTCGCGCCGTTCCGAGTCCGGCGGACGAAGTTGGCCAGCCCCACCCCCCCAGGCTATAGCCCACCCGTTTTTGTGGCCTCTTTCCGCTGGACGAACTTGGCGCCCCGGCCTTCGGGCGGGTATTTTTGGGCGCGGCTGTGCCCGCGGCCTATTTTTGGCACACGGAGGCGCCTCGCAAAGTCTCGCGCCGTTCCGAGTCCGGCGGACGAAGTTGGCCAGCCCCACCCCCCAAGGCTATAGCCCACCCGTTTTTGTGGCCTCTTTCCGCTGGACGAACTTGGCGCCCCGGCCTTCGGGCGGGTATTTTTGGGCGCGGCTGTGTCCGGGGCCTATTTTTGGCACACGGAGGCCGCTCGCAAAGTCTCGCGCCATTCCGAGTCCGGCGGACGAAGTTGGCTAGCCCCACCCCCCAACGCTATAGCCCACCCGTTTTTGTGGCCTTTTTCTGCTGGACGAACTTGGCGCCCCGGCCTTCGGGTGGTTATTTTTGGGCGCGGCTGAGCCCGGGGCCTATTTTGGGCACACGGAGGCCGCTCGCAAAGTCTCGCGCCATTCCGAGTCCGGCGGACAAACTTGGCCAGCCCCACCCCCCAAGGCTTTAGCCCACCCGTTTTTGTGGCCTTTTTCCGCTGGACGAATTTGGCGCTCCGGCCTTCGGGCGGTTCTTTTTGGGCGCGGCTGTGCCCGGGGCCTATTTTTAGCCCACGGAGGCCGCTCGCAACGTCTCGTACCATTCCCAGTCGGGCGGACGAAGTGGGCCAGCCCCACCCCCCAAGGCTATAGCCCACCCGTTTTTGTGGCCTTTATCCGCTGGACGAACTTGGCGCCCCGGCCTTCGGGCAGTTATTTTTGGGCGCGCCTTGCCCGGGGCCTATTTTTGGCACACGGAGGCTGCTCGTAAAGTCTCACACCATTCCGAGTCCGGTGGATGAAGTGGGCCAGCCCCACGCCCCAAGGCTATAGCCCACCCGTTTTTTTGGAGTTTTTCCGCAGGACGAACTTTGTGCCCCGGCCTTTGGGAGGTTGTTTTTGGGCGCGGCTGTGCCCGGGGCCTATTTTTGGCGCACGGAGCCCGCTCGCAGTGTCTCGCGCCATTCCGAGTCTGGCGGACGAAGCTGGCCAGCACCACTTCCCAAGGCTATAGCCCACCCGTTTTTGTGGCCTTTTTCCGCTGGACGAACTTGGCGCCCCGGCCTTCAGCAGTTATTTTTGGGTACGGCTGTGCCCGGGGCCTATTTTTGGCACACGGAGGCCGCTCGCAATGTCTCGCGCCATTCTGAGTCCGACGACGAAGTGGGCCAGCCCCACCCCCCAAGGCTTTAGCCCACCCGTTTTTTGGCCTTTTTCCGCTGGACGAACTTGGTGCCCCGGCCTTCGGGCGGTTATTTTTGGGCGCGGCTATGCCCGGGGCCTATTTTTAGCCCACGGAGGCCGCTCGTAAAGTCTCGCGCCATTCCGAGTCCGGCGGACGAAGTTGGCAAGCCCCACCCCCAAGGCTATAGCCCACCCGTATTTGTGGCCTTTTTCTGCTTGACGAACTTGGCGCCCCGGCCTTCGGGCGGTTATTTTTGGGCGCGGCTATACCCGCGGTCTATTTTTGGCACGTGGAGTCTGCTCGCAAAGTCTCGCCCCATTCTGAGTACGGCGGACAAAGTTGGCCAGCCCCTGCCCCCAAGGCTATACCCCACCCTTTTTATGGCCATTTTTCCGCTGGACGAACTTGGCGCCCCGGCCTTCGGTCATTTATTTTTGGTCGCGGCTGTGCCCAGGGCCTATTTTTGGCACGCGGAGGCCGCTCACAAAGTCTCGCCCCATTCCGAGTCCGGCGGACGAAGTTGGCCAGCCCCTCCCCCCAAGGCTATAGCCCACTCGTTTTTTGGCCATTTTTCCGCTGGACGAACTAGGTGCCCCGGCCTTCGGGCGGTTATTTTTGGGCGCGGCTATGCCCGCGGCCTATTTTTGGCACGCGGAGGCCCCTGCAAAGTCTCACCCCATTCTGAGTTCGGCGGACGAAGTCGGCTAGCCCCTGCCCCCAAGGCTATAGCCCACCCGTTTTTGTGGCCTTTTTCCACTGGACGAACTTGGCGCCCCGGCCTTCGGGCGGTAATTTTTGGGCACGGCTGTTCCCCGGGCCTATTTTTAGCCCACGGAGGCCGCTCGCAAAGTCTCGCCCCATTCCGAGTCCGGCGGACGAAGTCGGCCAGCCCCACCCCCCAAAGCTATAGCCCACCCGTTTTTGTGGCCTTTTTCCGCTGGACGAACTTGGCGCCCCGGCCTTCGGGCGGTTATTTTTGGGCGCGGCTGTGCCTGGGGCCTATTTTTGGCACACGGAGGCCGCTCGCAAAGTCTCGCGCCATTCCGAGTCCGGCGGACGAAGTTGGCCAGCCCCACCCCCCAAGGCTATAGCCCACCCGTTTTTGTGGCTTTTTCCGCTGGACGAACTTGGCGCCCCGGCCTTCGGGCGGTTATTTTTGGGAACGGCTGTTCCCGGGGCCTATTTTTAGCCCACGGAGGGCGCTCGCAAAGTCTCGCCCCATTCCGAGTCCGGCGGACGAAGTCGGCCAGCCCCACCCCCCAAGGCTATAGCCCACCCGTTTTTGTGGCCTTTTTCCGCTGGACGAACTTGGCACTCCGGCCTTCGGGTGGTTATTTTTGGGTGCGGCTGTGCCCGGGGCCTATTTTAGGCGCACGGAGGCCGCTCGCAAAGTCTCGCCCCATTCCGAGTCCGGCGGACGAAGTTGGCCAGCCCCACCCCCAAGGCTATAGCCCACCCGTTTTTTGGTCATTTTTCCGCTGGACGAACTTGGCGCCCCGGCTTTCGGGCGGTTATTTTTGGGCGCGGCTGTGCCAGCGGCTTATTCTCGGCACACGGAGGCCACACGCAAAGTCTCGCCGCATTCCGAGTCCGGCGGACGAAGTGGGCCAGCCCCTCCCCCCAAGGCTATAGCCCACCCGTTTTTTGGCCATTTTTCCGCTGGACGAACTTGGTGCACCGGCCTTCGGGTGGTTATTTTTCGGAGCGGCTGTGCCCGCGGCCTATTTTTTTCACGCGGAGGCCACGCGCAAAGTCTCGCCCCATTCCGAGTCCGGCGGACGAAGTGGGCCAGCCCCTCCCCCCAAGGCAATAGCCCACCCGTTTTTTGGCCATTTTTCCGCTGGACGAACTTGGCGCCCCGGCCTTCGGGCGGTTATTTTTGGGCGTGGCTATGCCCCTGGCCTATTTTCGGCACGCGGAGGCCGCTCACAAAGTCTCGCCCCATTCCGAGTCCGGCGGACGAAGTTGGCCAGCCCCTCCCCCCAAGGCTATAGCCCACCCGTTTTTTGTCCATTTTTCCGCTGGACGAACTTGGCGCCCCGCCCGTCGGGCGGTTATTTTTGGGCGCGGCTGTGCCCACGGTCTATTTTTGGCACGCGGAGCCGCTCGTAAAGTCTCGCCGCATTCCAAATCCGGCGGAGGAAGTGGCCAGCCCCTCCCCCCAAGGCTATAGCCCACCCGTTTTTTGGCCATTTTTCCACTAGGGGGTTTGGGCGCGCCGAATTTCGGGTGGTTATTTTTGGGAGCGGCTGTGCTCGTGGCCTATTTTTGGCACGTGGAGGCCGCTCGCAAAGTCTCGCCCCATTCCGAGTCCGGCGGACGAAGTTGGCCAGCCCCTCCCCCCAAGGCTATAGCGCACCCGTTTTTTGGTCATTTTTCCGCTGGACGAACTTGGCGCCCCGGCCTTCGGGCGGTTATTTTTGGGCGCGGCTGTGCCGGCGGCCTATTCTCGGCACACGGAGGCCACGCGCAAAGCCTCGCCGCATTCTGAGTCCGGCGGACGATGTTGGCCAGCCGCTCCCCCCAAGGCTATAGCCCACCCGTTTTTTGGCCATTTTTCCGCTGGACGAACTTGGCGCCCCGGCCTTCGGGCGGTTATTTTTGGGCGCGGCTGTGCCCGCAGCCTATCTTTGGTACGCGGAGGCTGCTCGCAAAGTCTCGCCCCATTCCGAGTCCGGCGGACGAAGTTGGCCAGCCCCTCCCCCCAAGGCTATAACCCACCCGTTTTTTGTCCAATTTTCCGCTGGACGAACTTGGCGCCCCGCCCGTCGGGCGGTTATTTTTGGGCGCGGCTGTGCCCGTGGCCTATGTTTGGCACACGGAGGCTGCTCGCAAAGTCTCGCCCCATTCCGAGTCCGGCGGACGAAGTTGGCCAGCCCATCCCCCCAAGGCTATAGCCCACCCGTTTTTTGGCCATTTTTCCGCTGGGGGGTTTGGGCGCGCCGACCTTCGGGCGGTTATTTTTGGGCGCGGCTGTGCCCATGGCCTATTTTTGGCACGCGGAGGCCGCTCGCAAAGTCTCGCCCCATTCCAAGTACGGCGGACGAAGTTGGCCAGCCCCTCCCCCCAAGGCTATAGCCCACCCGTTTTTTGGCCATTTTTCCGCTGGGGGGTTTGGGCGCCCCGACCTTCGGGCGGTTATTTTTGGGCGCGGCTGTGCCCGCGGAGGCCACTAGCAAAGTCTCGCCCCATTCCGAGTCCGGCGGACGAAGTTGGCCAGCCCCTCCCCCCAAGGCTATAGCCCACCCGTTTTTTGTCCATTTTTCCGCTGGGGGGTTTGGGCGCCCCGACCTTCGGGCGGTTATTTTTGGGCGCGGCTGTGCCCGCGGAGGCCACTAGCAAAGTCTCGCCCCATTCCGAGTCCGGCGGACGAAGTTGGCCAGCCCCTCCCCCCAAGGCTATAGCCCACCCGTTTTTTGTCCATTTTTCCGCTGGGGGGTTTGGGCGCGCCGACCTTCGGGCGGTTATTTTTGGGCGCGGCTGTGCCCGCGGAGGCCACTAGCAAAGTCTCGCCCCATTCCGAGTCCGGCAGACGAAGTTGGCCAGCCCCTCCCCCCAAGGCTATAGCCCACCCGTTTTTTGGCCATTTTTCCGCTGGACGAACTTGGCGCCCCGGCCTTCGGGCGGTTATTTTTGGGCGCGGCTGTGCCCGCAGCCTATCTTTGGTACGCGGAGGCTGCTCGCAAAGTCTCGCCCCATTCCGAGTCCGGTGGACGAAGTCGGCCAGCCCCTCCCCCCAAGGTTATAACCCACCCGTTTTTTGGCCATTTTTCCGCCGGACGAACTTGGCGCCCCGGCCGTCGGGCGGTTATTTTTGGGCGCCGCTGTGCCCGCGGCCTATGTTTGGCACATGGAGGCTGCTCGCAAAGTGTCGCCCCATTCCGAGTCCGGCGGACGAAGTTGGCCAGCCCATCCCCCCAAGGCTATAGCCCACCCGTTTTTTGGCCATTTTTCCGCTGGGGGGTTTGTGCGCGCCGACCTTCGGGCGGTTATTTTTGGGCGCGGCTGTGCCCATGGCCTATTTTTGGCACGCGGAGGCCGCTCGCAAAGTCTCGCCCCATTCCAAGTACGGCGGACGAAGGTTGCCAGCCCCTCCCCCCAAGGCTATAGCCCACCCGTTTTTTGGCCATTTTTCTGCTAGGGGGTTTGGGCGCCCCGACCTTCGGGCGGTTATTTTTGGGCGCGGCTGTGCCCGCGGAGGCCACTAGCAAAGTCTCGCCCCATTCCGAGTCCGGCGGACGAAGTTGGCCAGCCCCTCCCCCCAAGGCTATAGCCCAACCGATTTTTGGCCATTTTTCCGCTGGATGAACTTGGCGCCCCGGCCTTCGGGCGTTATTTTTAGGCGCGGCTGTGCCCGCGGCCTATTTTTAGCACGCGGAGGCCACTCGGAATGTCTCATCCCATTCCGAGTCCGGCGGACGAAGTTGGCCAGCCCCTCCCCCCAAGGCTATAGCCCACCCGTTTTTTGGCCATTTTTCCGCTGGGGGGTTTGGACGCAACGACCTTTGGGAGGTTATTTTTGGGCGCGGCTGTGTCCGCGGCCTATTTTTGGCACGCGGCAGCCGCTCGCAAAGTCTCGCCCCATTCCAAGTACGGCGGACGAAGTTGGCCCGCCCCTCCCCCCAAGGCTATAGCCCACCCGTTTTTTGGCCATTTTTCCGCTGGGGGGTTTGGGGGCCCCGACCTTCGGGCGGTTATTTTTGGGCGCGGCTGTGCCCGCGGAGGCCACTCGCAAAGTCTCGCCCCATTCCGAGTCCGGCGGACGAAGTTGGCCCGCCCTTCCCCCCAAGGCTATAGCCCACCCGTTTTTTGGCCATTTTTCCGCTGGGGGGTTTGGGCGCCCCGACCTTTGGGCGGTTATTTTTGGGCGCGGCTGTGCCCGCGGAGGCCACTAGCAAAGTCTCGCCCCATTCCGAGTCCGGCGGACGAAGTTGGCCAGCCCATCCCCCCAAGGCTATAGCCCACCCGTTTTTTGGCCATTTTTCCGCTGGGGGGTTTGGGCGCGCCGACCTTCGGGCGGTTATTTTTGGGCGCGGCTGTGCCCATGGCCTATTTTTGGCACGCGGAGGCCGCTCGCAAAGTCTCGCCCCATTCCAAGTACGGCGGACGAAGTTGGCCAGCCCCTCCCCCCAAGGCTATAGCCCACCCGTTTTTTGGCCATTTTTCCGCTGGGGGGTTTGGGCGCCCCGACCTTCGGGCGGTTATTTTTGGGCGCGGCTGTGCCCGCGGAGGCCACTAGCAAAGTCTCGCCCCATTCCGAGTCCGGGCGGACGAGTTGGCCAGCCCCTCCCCCAAGGCTATAGCCCACCCGTTTTTGTCCATTTTTCCGCTGGGGTTTGGGCGCCCGACCTTCGGGCGGTTATTTTTGGGCGCGGCTGTGCCCGAGAGCCACTAGCAAAGTCTCGCCCCATTCCGAGTCCGCGGACGAGTTGGCCAGCCCATCCCCCAAGGCTATAGCCCACCCGTTTTTGGCCATTTTTCCGCTGGGGTTTGGGCGCGCCGACCTTTGGGCGGTTATTTTGGGCGCGGCTGTGCCCATGGCCTATTTCTGGCACGCGGAGGCCGCTGCAAAGTCTCGCCCCATTCCAAGTACGGCGGGACCAAGTAGGCCAGCCCCTCCCCCAAGGCTATAGCCCACCCGTTTTTGGCCATTTTACCGCTGGGGTATTTGGGCGCGCCGACCTTCGGGCGGTTATTTTTGGGCGCGGCTGTGCCCGCGGAGGCCACTAGCAAAGTCTCGCCCCATTCCGAGTCCGGCGGACGAAGTTGGCCAGCCCCTCCCCCCAAGGCTATAGCCCACCCGTTTTTTGTCCATTTTTCCGCTGGGGGGTTTGGGCGCCCCGACCTTCGGGCGGTTATTTTTGGGCGCGGCTGTGCCCGCGGAGGCCACTAGCAAAGTCTCGCCCCATTCCGAGTCCGGCGGACGAAGTTGGCCAGCCCATCCCCCCAAGGCTATAGCCCACCCGTTTTTTGGCCATTTTTCCGCTGGGGGGTTTGGGCGCGCCGACCTTTGGGCGGTTATTTTTGGGCGCGGCTGTGCCCATGGCCTATTTTTGGCACGCGGAGGCCGCTCGCAAAGTCTCGCCCCATTCCAAGTACGGCGGACGAAGTTGGCCAGCCGCTCCCCCCGTGGCTATAGCCCAGCGGTGTTGTGGCCATTTTTCCGCTGGGGGGTTTGGGCGCCCCGACCTTCGGGCGGTTATTTTTGGGCGCGGTTGTGCCCGCGGAGGCCACTAGCAAAGTCTCGCCCCATTCCGAGTCCGGCGGACGAAGTTGGCCAGCCCCTCCCCCCAAGGCTATAGCCCACCCGTTTTTTGTCCATTTTTCCGCTGGGGGGTTTGGGCGCCCCGACCTTCGGGCGGTTATTTTTGGGCGCGGCTGTGCCCGCGGAGGCCACTAGCAAAGTCTCGCCCCATTCCGAGTCCGGCGGACGAAGTTGGCCAGCCCATCCCCCCAAGGCTATAGCCCACCCGTTTTTTGGCCATTTTTCCGCTGGGGGGTTTGGGCGCGCCGACCTTCGGGCGGTTATTTTTGGGCGCGGCTGTGCCCATGGCCTATTTTTGGCACGCGGAGGCCGCTCGCAAAGTCTCGCCCCATTCCAAGTACGGCGGACGAAGTTGGCCAGCCCCTCCCCCCAAGGCTATAGCCCACCCGTTTTTTGGCCATTTTTCCGCTGGGGGGTTTGGGCGCCCCGACCTTCGGGCGGTTATTTTTGGGCGCGGCTGTGCCCGCGGAGGCCACTAGCAAAGTCTCGCCCCATTCCGAGTCCGGCGGACGAAGTTGGCCAGCCCATCCCCCAAGGCTATAGCCCACCCGTTTTTTGTCCATTTTTCCGCTGGGGTTTGGGCGCCCGACCTTCGGGCGGTTATTTTTAGGCGCGGCTGTGCCTCAAGGAGGCCTCTAGCAAAGTCTCGCCCCATTCCTAGTCCGGCGGACGAAGTTGGCCAGCCCATCCCCCCAAGGCTATAGCCCACCCGTTTTTGGGCCATTTTCCGCTGGGGGGTTTGGGCGCGCCGACCTTCAGGCGATTATTTTTGGGCACGGCTATGCCCATGGCCTATTTTTGGCACGCGGAGGCCGCTCGCAAAGTCTCGCCCCATTCCAAGTACGGCGGACGAAGTTGGCCAGCCCCTCCCCCCAAGGCTATAGCCCACCCGTTTTTTGGCCATTTTTCCGCTGGGGGGTTTGGGCGCCCCGACCTTCGGGCGGTTATTTTTGGGCGCGGCTGTGCCCGCGGAGGCCACTAGCAAAGTCTCGCCCCATTCCGAGTCCGGCGGACGAAGTTGGCCAGCCCCTCCCCCCAAGGCTATAGCCCACCCGTTTTTTGTCCATTTTTCCGCTGGGGGGTTTGGGCGCCCCGACCTTCGGGCGGTTATTTTTGGGCGCGGCTGTGCCCGCGGAGGCCACTAGCAAAGTCTTGCCCCATTCCGAGTCCGGCGGACGAAGTTGGCCAGCCCCTCCCCCCAAGGCTATAGCCCACCGGTTTTTTGTCCATTTTTCCGCTGGGGGGTTTGGGCGCCCCGACCTTCGGGCGGTTATTTTTGGGCGCGGCTGTGCCCGCGGAGGCCACTAGCAAAGTCTCGCCCCATTCCGAGTCCGGCGGACGAAGTTGGCCAGCCCCTCCCCCCAAGGCTATAGCCCACCCGTTTTTTGGCAATTTTTCCGCTGGACGAACTTGGCGCCCCGGCCTTCGGGCGGTTATTTTTGGGCGCGGCTGTGCCCGCAGCCTATCTTTGGTACGCGGAGGCTGCTCGCAAAGTCTCGCCCCATTCCGAGTCCGGCGGACGAAGTCGGCCAGCCCCTCCCCCCAAGGTTATAACCCACCCGTTTTTTGGCCATTTTTCCGCCGGACGAACTTGGCGCCCCGGCCGTCGGGCGGTTATTTTTGGGCGCCGCTGTGCCCGCGGCCTATGTTTGGCACATGGAGGCTGCTCGCAAAGTGTCGCCCCATTCCGAGTCCGGCGGACGAAGTTGGCCAGCCCATCCCCCCAAGGCTATAGCCCACCCGTTTTTTGGCCATTTTTCCGCTGGGGGGTTTGTGCGCGCCGACCTTCGGGCGGTTATTTTTGGGCGCGGCTGTGCCCATGGCCTATTTTTGGCACGCGGAGGCCGCTCGCAAAGTCTCGCCCCATTCCAAGTACGGCGGACGAAGGTTGCCAGCCCCTCCCCCCAAGGCTATAGCCCACCCGTTTTTTGGCCATTTTTCTGCTAGGGGGTTTGGGCGCCCCGACCTTCGGGCGGTTATTTTTGGGCGCGGCTGTGCCCGCGGAGGCCACTAGCAAAGTCTCGCCCCATTCCGAGTCCGGCGGACGAAGTTGGCCAGCCCCTCCCCCCAAGGCTATAGCCCAACCGATTTTTGGCCATTTTTCCGCTGGATGAACTTGGCGCCCCGGCCTTCGGGCGTTATTTTTAGGCGCGGTTGTGCCCGCGGCCTATTTTTAGCACGCGGAGGCCACTCGGAATGTCTCATCCCATTCCGAGTCCGGCGGACGAAGTTGGCCAGCCCCTCCCCCCAAGGCTATAGCCCACCCGTTTTTTGGCCATTTTTCCGCTGGGGGGTTTGGACGCAACGACCTTTGGGAGGTTATTTTTGGGCGCGGCTGTGTCCGTGGCCTATTTTTGGCACGCGGCGGCCGCTCGCAAAGTCTCGCCCCATTCCAAGTACGGCGGACGAAGTTGGCCCGCCCCTCCCCCCAAGGCTATAGCCCACCCGTTTTTTGGCCATTTTTCCGCTGGGGGGTTTGGGGGCCCCGACCTTCGGGCGGTTATTTTTGGGCGCGGCTGTGCCCGCGGAGGCCACTCGCAAAGTCTCGCCCCATTCCGAGTCCGGCGGACGAAGTTGGCCCGCCCTTCCCCCCAAGGCTATAGCCCACCCGTTTTTTGGCCATTTTTCCGCTGGGGGGTTTGGGCGCCCCGACCTTTGGACGGTTATTTTTGGGCGCGGCTGTGCCCGCGGAGGCCACTCGCAAAGTCTAGCCCCATTCCGAGTCCGGCGGACGAAGTTGGCCAGCCCCTCCCCCCAAGGCTATAGCCCACCCGATTTTTGGCCATTTTTCCTCTGGATGAACTTGGCGCCCCGGCCTTCGGGCGGTTATTTTTAGGCGCGGCTGTTCCAGCGGCCTATTTTTGGCACACGGAGACCGCTTCCAAAGCCTCGCCCCATTCCGAGTCCGGCGGACGAAGTGGGCCAGCCCCTCCCCCCAAGGCTATAGCCCACCCGTTTTTTGGCCATTTTTCCGCTGGACGAACTTGGCGCCCCGGCCTTCGGGCGGTTGTTTTTGGGCGAAGCGGTGCCCGCGGCCTATTTTTTGGCACGCGGAGGCCGCTCGGAAAGTCTCGCCCCATTCCGAGTCCGGCAGACGAAGTTGCCCAGCCCCTCCCCCCAATGCTATAGCCTACCCGTTTTTTGGCCATTTTTCCGCTGGGGGGTTTGGGCGCGCCGACCTTCGGGTAGTTATTTTTGGGCGCGGCTGTGCCCGTGACCTATTTTTGGCACGCGGAGGCCGCTTGCAAAGTCTCGCCCCATTCCGAGTCCGGCGGACGAAGTTGGCCAGCCCCTCCCCCCAAGGCTATAGCCCACCCGTTTTTTGGCCATTTTTCCGCTTGACGAACTTGGCGCCCCGGCCTTCGGGTGATTATTTTTGGCACGCGGAAGCCGCTTGCAAAGCCTTGCCCCATTCCGAGTCCGGCGGACGAAGTGGGCCAGCCCCTCCCCCCAAGGCTATAGCCCACCCGTTTTTTGGCCATTTTTCCGCTGTGGGGTTTGCGCGCAACGACCTTCGGGAGGTTATTTTTGGGCGCGGCTGTGTCCGCGGCCTATTTTTGGCACGCGGCGGCCGCTCGCAAAGTCTCGCCCCATTCCAAGTACGGCGGACGAAGTTGGCCCGCCCCTCCCCCCAAGGCTATAGCCCACCCGTTTTTTGGCCATTTTTCCGCTGGGGGGTTTGGGGGCCCCGACCTTCGGGCGGTTATTTTTGGGCGCGGCTGTGCCCGCGGAGGCCACTCGCAAAGTCTCGCCCCATTCCGAGTCCGGCGGACGAAGTTGGCCCGCCCCTCCCCCCAAGGCTATAGCCCACCCGTTTTTTGGCCATTTTTCCGCTGGACGAACTTGGCGCCCCGGCCTTCGGGCGGTTATTTTTAGGCGCGTCTGTTCCAGCGGCCTATTTTTGGCACGCGGAGGCCGCTTCCAAAGTCTTGCCCCATTCCGAGTCCGGCGGACGAAGTTGGCCAGCCCCTCCCCCCAAGGCTATAGCCCACCCGTTTTTTGGCCATTTTTCCGCTGGACGAACTTGGCACCCCGGCCTTCGGGCGGTTGTTTTTGGGCAAGGCGGTGCCCGCGGCCTATTTTTTGGCACGCGGAGGCCGCTCGGAAAGTCTCGCCCCATTCCGAGTCCGGCAGACGAAGTTGCCCAGCCCCTCCCCCCAATGCTATAGCCTACCCGTTTTTTGGCCATTTTTCCGCTGGGGGGTTTGGGCGCGCCGACCTTCGGGTAGTTATTTTTGGGTGCGGCTGTGCCCGTGGCCTATTTTTGGCACGCGGAGGCCGCTTGCAAAGTCTCGCCCCATTCCGAGTCCGGCGGACGAAGTTGGCCAGCCCCTCCCCCCAAGGCTATAGCCCACCCGTTTTTTGGCCATTTTTCCGCTTGACGAACTTGGCGCCCCGGCCTTCGGGTGATTATTTTTGGGCGCGGCTGTGCCTGCGGCCTATTTTTGGCACGCGGAGGCCGCTTACAAAGCCTCGCCCCATTCCGAGTCCGGCGGACGAAGTTGGCCAGCCCCTCCCCCCAAGGCTATAGCCCACCCGTTTTTTGGCCATTTTTCCGCTGGATGAACTTGGCGCCCCGGCCTTCGGGCTGTTATTTTTAGGCGCGGCTGTGCCCGTGGCCTATTTTTAGCACGCGGAGGCCGCTCGGAAAGTCTCGCCCCATTCCGAGTCCGGCGGACGAAGTTGGCCAGCCCCTCCCCCCAAGGCTATAGCCCACCCGTTTTTAGGCCATTTTCCGCTGGACGAACTTGGCGCCCTGGCCTTCGGGTGGTTATTTTTCAGCGCGGCTGTGCCCGCGTCCTATTTTTGGAATGCGGAGGCCGCTCGCAAAGTCTCACCCCATTCCGAGTCCGGCGGACGAAGTTGGCCAGCCCCTCCCCCCAAGGCTATAGCCCACCCGTTTTTTGGCCATTTTTCCGCTGGGGGGTTTGGGCGCGCCGACCATCGGGCGGTTATTTTTGGGCGCGGCTGTGCCCGGGGCCTATTTTTGGCACACGTAGGCCGCTCGTAAAGTCTCGCCCCATTCTGAGTCCGGCGGACGAAGTTGGCCAGCCCCACCCCCCAAGGCTATAGCCCACCCGTTTTTTTGGCCTTTTTCCGCTGGACGAACTTTGCGCCCCGGCCTTCGGGCGGTTATTTTTGGGCACGGCTGTGGCCGGGGCCTATTTTTAGCACACGGAGGCCGCTCGCAAAGTCTGGCGCCATTCCGAGTCCGGCGGACAAAGCTGGCCAGCCCTACCCCCCAAGGCTATAGCCCACCCGTTTTTGTAGCCTTTTTCCGCTGGACGAACTTGGCGCCCCGGCCTTCGGGAGGTTATTTTTGGGCGCGGCTGTGCCCGGGGCCTATTTTTGGCACACGGAGGCCGCTCGCAAAGTCTCACGCCATTCCGAGTCCGGCGGACGAAGTTGGCCAGCCCCACCCCCCAAGGCTATAGCCCACCCGTTTTTGTGGCCTTTTTCCGCTGCACGAACTTGGCGCCCCGGCCTTCGGGCGGTTATTTTTTTTCACAGCTGTGCCCGGGGCCTATTTTTGGCACACGGAGGCCGCTCGCAAAGTCTCGCGCGATTCCGAGTCCGGCGGACGAAGTTGGCTAGCCCCACCCCTAAGGCTATAGCCCACCCGTTTTTGTGGCCTTTTTCCGCTGGACGAACTTGGCGCCCCGGCCTTCAGGCGGTTATTTTTGGGCGCGGCTGTGCCCAGGGCCTATTTTTGGCACACGGAGGCTGTTCGCAAAGGCTCGCGCCATTCCGAGTCCGGCGGACGAAGTCGGCCAGCCCCACCCCCCAAGGCTATAGCCCACCCGCTTTTGTGGCCTTTTTCCGCTGGACGAACTTGGCGCCCCGGCCTTCGGGCGGTTATTTTTGGGCGCGGCTGTGCCCGGGGCCTATTTTTGGCACATGGAGGCCGCTCGCAAAGTCTCGCGCCATTCCGAGTCCGGCGGACGAAGTGGGCCAGCCCCACCCTCCAAGGCTATAACCCACCCGTTTTTGTGGCCTTTTTCCGCTGGACGAACTTGGCGCCCCGGCCTTCGGGCGGTTATTTCTGGGCGCGGCTGTGCCCAGGGCGTATTTTCGGCACACGGAGGCCGCTCGCAAAGTCTCGCACCATTCCGAGTCCGGCGGAATAAGTTGGCCAGCCCCACCCCCCAAGTCTATAGCCCACCCGTTTTTGTGGCCTTTTTCCGCTGGACGAACTTGGCGCCCCGGCCTTCAGGCGGTTATTTCTGGGCGCAGCTGTGCCCGGGGCCTATTTTCGGCACATGGAGGCCGCTCGCAAAGTCTCGCGCCATTCCGCGTCCGGCGGAATAAGTTGGCCAGCCCCACCCCCCAAGGCTATAGCCCACCCGTTTTTGTGGCCTTTTTCCGCTGCACGAACTTGGCGCCCCGGCCTTCGGGCGGTTATTTTTTTTCACAGCTGTGCCCGGGGCCTATTTTTGGCACACGGAGGCCGCTCGCAAAGTCTCGCGCGATTCCGAGTCCGGCGGACGAAGTTGGCTAGCCCCACCCCTAAGGCTATAGCCCACCCGTTTTTGTGGCCTTTTTCCGCTGGACGAACTTGGCGCCCCGGCCTTCAGGCGGTTATTTTTGGGCGCGGCTGTGCCCAGGGCCTATTTTTGCCACACGGAGGCTGTTCGCAAAGGCTCGCGCCATTCCGAGTCCGGCGGACGAAGTCGGCCAGACCCACCCCCCAAGGCTATAGCCCACCCGTTTTTGTGGCCTTTTTCCGCTGGACGAACTTGGCGCCCCGGCCTTCAGGCGGTTATTTCTGGGCGCAGCTGTGCCCGGGGCCTATTTTCGGCACATGGAGGCCGCTCGCAAAGTCTCGCGCCATTCTGCGTCCGGCGGAATAAGTTGGCCAGCCCCACCCCCCAAGGCTATAGCCCACCCGTTTTTGTGGCCTTTTTCCGCTGGACGAACTTGGCGCCCCGGCCTTCGGGTGGTTATTTTTGGGCGTGGCTGTGCCCGGGGCCTATTTTTTGCACACGGAGGCCGCTCGCAAAGTCTCGCGCCATTCCGAGTCCGGCGGACGAAGTTGGCCAGCCCCACCCCCCAAGGCTATAGCCCACCTGTTTTTGTGGCCTTTTTCCGCTGGACGAACTTGGCGCCCCGGCCTTCGGGCGGTTATTTTTGGGCCCGGCTGTGCCCGGGGCCTATTTTTGGCACAGGGAGGCCGTTCGCAAAGTCTCGTGCCATTCCGAGTCCGGCGGACGAAGTTGGCCAGCCCCACCCCCCAAGGCTATAGCCCACCCGTTTTTGTGGCCTTTTTACGCTGGACGAACTTGGCGCCGCGGCCATCGGGTGGTTATTTCTGGGCGCGGCTGTGTCCGGGGCCTATTTTCGGTACACGGAGGCCGCTCGCAAAGTCTCGCGCCATTCGGAGTCCGGCGGACGAACTTGGCCAGCCCCACCACCCAAGGCTATAGCCCACCCGTATTTGTGGCCTTTTTCTGCTTGACGAACTTGGCGCCCCGGCCTTCGGGCGGTTATTTTTGGGCGCGGCTATACCCGCGGCCTATTTTTGGCACGTGGAGGCTGCTCGCAAAGTCTCGCCCCATTCTGAGTACGGCGGACAAAGTTGGCCAGCCCCTGCCCCCAAGGCTATACCCCACCCTTTTTATGGCCATTTTTCCGCTGGACGAACTTGGCGCCCCGGCCTTTGGGCATTTATTTTTGGTCACGGCTGTGCCCGGGGCCTATTTTTGGCACGCGGAGGCCGCTCACAAAGTCTCGACCCATTCCGAGTCCGGCGGACGAAGTTGGCCAGCCCCTCCCCCCAAGGCTATAGCCCACTCGTTTTTTGGCCATTTTTCCGCTGGACGAACTAGGTGCCCCGGCCTTCGGGCAGTTATTTTTGGGCGAAGCTATGCCCGCGGCCTATTTTTGGCACGCGGAGGCCGCTCGCAAAGTCTCGCGCCATTCCGAGTCCGGCGGAATAAGTTGGCCAGCCCCACCCCCCAAGGCTATAGCCCACCCGTTTTTGTGGCCTTTTCCCGCTGGACGAACTTGGCACCCCGGCCTTCGGGTGGTTATTTTTGGGCGTGGCTGTGCCCGGGGCCTATTTTTTGCACACGGAGGCCGCTCGCAAAGTCTCGCGCCATTCCGAGTCCGGCGGACGAAGTTGGCCAGCCCCACCCCCCAAGGTAATAGCCCACCCGTTTTTGTGGCCTTTTTCCGCTGGACGAACTTGTCGCCCCGGCCTTCTGGCGGTTATTTTTGGGCGCGGCTGTGCCCGGGGCTTATTTTTGGCACACGGAGGCCGCTCGCAAAGTCTTACGCCATTCCGAGTCCGGCGGACGAAGTTGGCCAGCCCCACCCTCCAAGGCTATAGCCCACCCGTTTTTGTGGCCTTTTTCCGCTGGACGAACTTGGCGACCCGGCCTTCGGGTGGTTATTTTTGGGCGCGGCTGTGCCCGGGGCCTATTTTTCGCACACGGAGGCCGCTCGCAAGGTCTCGCGCCATTCCGAGTCCGGCAAACAAAGTTGGCCAGCCCCACCCCCCAAGGCTAAAGCCCACCCGTTTTTGTGGCCTTTTTCCGCTGGACGAACTTGGCGCCCCGGCCTTCGGGCGGTTATTTTTGGACGCGGCTGTGCCCGAGGCCTATTTTTGGCACACGGAGGCCGCTCGCAAAGTCTCGCGCCATTCCGAAACCGGCGGACGAAGTTGGCCAGCCCCACCCCCCAAGGCTATAGCCCACCCGTTTTTGTGGCCTTTTTCCGCTGGACGAACTTGGCGCCCCGGCCTTCGTACGGTTATTTTTGGACGCGGCTGTGTCCGGGGCCTATTTTTAGCACACGGAGGCTGCTCGCAAAGTCTCGCGCCATTCCGAGTCCGGCGGGCGAAGTTGGCCAACCCCACCTCCCAAGGCTATAGCCCACCCGTTTTTGTGGCCTTTTTCCGCTGGACGAACTTGGCGCCCCGGCCTTCGGGCGGTTATTTCTGGGCGCGGCTGTGCCCAGGGCGTATTTTCGGCACACGGAGGCCGCTCGCAAAGTCTCGCACCATTCCGAGTCTGGCGGAATAAGTTGGCCAGCCCCACCCCCCAAGGCTATAGCCCACCCGTTTTTGTGGCCTTTTTCCGCTGGACGAACTTGGCGCCCCGGCCTTCGGGTGGTTATTTTGGGGCGCGGCTGTGCCCGGGGCCTATTTTTGGCACACGGAGGCCGTTCGCAAAGTCTCGCGCCATTCCGAGTCCGGCGGACGAAGGTGGCCAGCCCCACCCCCCAAGGCTATAGCCCACCCGTTTTTGTGGCCTTTTTCCGCTGGACGAACTTGGCGCCCCGGCCTTCGTACGGTTATTTTTGGGCGGGCTGTTTCCGGGGCCTATTTTTAGCCCACGAAGGCTGCTCGCAAAGTCTCGCGCCATTCCGAGTCCCGCGGGCGAAGTTGGCCAACCCCACCCCCCAAGGCTATAGCCCACCCGTTTTTGTGGCCTTTTTCCGCTGGACGAACTTGGCGCCCCGGCCTTCGGGTGGTTATTTTTGGGCGCGGCTGTGCCCGGGGCCTATTTTTGGCACACGGAGGCCGCTCACAAGGTCTCGCGCCATTCCGAGTCCGGCGGACGAAGTTGGCCAACCCCACCCCCCAAGGCTATAGCCCACCCGTTTTTGTGGCCTTTTTCCGCTGGACGAACTTGGCGTCCAAGCCTTCGGGCGGTTATTTTTGGGCGCGGCTGTCCCCGGGGCCTACTGTTGGCACACGGAGGCCGCTCGCAAGCTCTCGCGCCATTCCGAGTCCGGCGGACAAAGTTGGCCAGCCCCACCCCCCAAGGCTATAGCCCACCCGTTTTTGTGACCTTTTTCCGCTGGACGAACTTCGCGCCCCGGCCTTCGGTCGGTTATTTTTGGACGCGGCTGTGCCCGGGGCATATTTTTGGCACATGGAGGCCGCTCGCAAAGTCTCGCGCCATTCCGAGTCCGGCGGACAAAGTTGGCCAGCCCCACCCCCCAAAGCTATAGCCCACCCGTTTTTGTGGCCTTTTTCCGCTGGACGAACTCGGCGCCCCGGCCTTCGGGTTGTTATTTTTGGGCGCGGCTGTGCCCGGGGCCTATTTTTTGCACACGGAGGCCGCACACAAAGTCTCGCGCCATTCCGAGTCCTGCGGACGAAGTTGGCCAGCCCCACCCCCCAAGGCTATAGCCCACCCGTTTTTGTGGCCTTATTCCGCTGGACGAACTTGGCGCCCTGGCCTTTGGGCGGTTATTTTTGGGCGCGGCTGTGTCCGGGGCCTATTTTTGGCCCACGGAGGCCGCTCGTAAAGTCTCGCCCCATTCCGAGTCCGGAAGACGAAGTTGGCCAGCCCATCCCCCCAAGGCTATAGCCTACCCGTTTTTTGGCCATTTTTCCGCTGGGGGGTTTGGGGGCGCCGACCTTCGGGCGGTTATTTTTGGGTGCGGCTGTGCCCATGGCCTATTTTTGGCACGCGGAGGCCGCTTGCAAAGTCTCGCCCCATTCCGAGTCCGGCGGACGAAGTTGGCCAGCACCTTCCCCCAAGGCTATAGCCCACCCGTTTTTTGGCCATTTTTCCGCTGGACGAAGTTCGCGCCCCGGCCTTCGGTGGTTATTTTTGGGTACGGCTGTGTCCGGGGCCTATTTTTGGCACACGGAGGCCGCTCGAAAAGTCTCGCGCCATTCCGAGTCCAGCGGACAAAGTTGGCCAGACCCACCCCCCAAGGCTATAGCCCACCCGTTTTTGTGGCCTTTTTCCGCTGGACGAACTTGGTGCCCCGGCCTTCGGGAGGTTATTTTTGGGCGCGGCTGTACCCGGGGCCTATTTTTGGCACACGGAGGCCGCTCGCAAGTCTCGCGCCATTCCGAGTCCGGCGGACGAAGTTGGCCAGCGCCACCCCCCAAGGCTATAGCCCACCCGTTTTTGTGGCCTTTTTCCGCTGGACGAACTTGGCGCCCCGGCATTCGGGCTTTTATTTTTGGGTGCGGCCGTTCCCGGGGCCTATTTATGGCACACGGAGGCCGCTCGCAAAGTCTCGCGCCATTCCGAGTCCTGCGGACGAAGTTGGCCAGCCCCACCCCCCAAGGCTATAGCCCACCTGTTTTTTGCGGCCTTTTTCCGCTGGACGAGCTTGGCGTCCCGGCCTTCGGGCGGTTATTTTTGCGAGCGGCTGTGGCCGGGGCCAATTTTTGGCACACGGAGGCCGCTCGCAAAGTCTCGCGCCATTCCGAGTCCGGCGGACGAAGTTGGCCAGCCCCACCACCCAAGGCTATAGCCCACCCGTTTTTGTGGCCTTTTTCCGCTGGACGAACTTGGCTCCCCGGCCTTCGGGCGGTTATTTTTGGGCGCGGCTGTGCGCGGGGCCTATTTTTGGCACACGGAGGCCGCCCGAAAAGTCTCGCACCATTCCGAGTCGAGCGGACAAAGTTGGCCAGCCCCACCCCCCAAGGCTATAGCCCACCCGTTTTTGTGGCCTTTTTCCGCTGGACGAACTTGGCGCCCCGGCCTTCGGGCGGTTATTTTTGGGCGCGGCTGTGCCCGGGGCCTATTTTTGGCACACGGAGGCCGCTCGCAAAGTCTCTCGCCATTCCGAGTCCGGCGGACGAAGTTGGCCAGCCCCACCCCCCAAGGTAATAGCCCACCCGTTTTTGTGGCCTTTTTCCGCTGGACGAACTTGTCGCCCCGGCCTTCTGGCGGTTATTTTTGGGCGCGGCTGTGCCCGGGGCTTATTTTTGGCACACGGAGGCCGCTCGCAAAGTCTTACGCCATTCCGAGTCCGGCGGACGATGTTGGCCAGCCCCTCCCCCCAAGGCTATAGCCCACCTGTTTTTGTGGCCTTTTTCCGCTGGACGAACTTGTCGCCCCGGCCTTCGGTCGGTTATTTTTCGGCGCGGCTGTGCCCGGGGCCTATTTTTCGCACACGGAGGCCGCTCGACAGGTCTCGCGCCATTCCGAGTCCGGCAAACAAAGTTGGCCAGCCCCACTTCTGGCTAAAGCCCACCCGTTTTTGTGGCCTTTTTCCGCTGGACGACCTTCGCGCCCCGGCCATCGGGCAGTTATTTTTGGACGCGGCTGTGCCCGAGGCCTATTTTTGGCACACGGAGGCCGCTCACAAAGTCTCGCGCCATTCCGAAACCGGTGGACGAAGTTGGCCAGCCCCACCCCCCAAGGCTATAGCCCACCTGTTTTTGTTGCCTTTTTCCGCTGGACGAACTTGGCGCCCCGGCCTTCGTATGGTTATTTTTGGGCGCGGCTGTGTCCGGGGCCTATTTTTAGTACACGAAGGCTGTTCGCAAAGTCTCGCGCCATTCCGAGTCCGGCGGGCGAAGTTGGCCAACCCCACCCCCCAAGGCTATAGCCCACCCGTTTTTGTGGCCTTTTTCCGCTGGACGAACTTGGCGCCCCGGCCTTCGGGCGGTTATTTCTGGGCGCGGCTGTGCCCAGGGCGTATTTTCGGCACACGGAGGCCGCTCGCAAAGTCTCGCACCATTCCGAGTCTGGCGGAATAAGTTGGCCAGCCCCACCCCCCAAGGCTATAGCCCACCCGTTTTTGTGGCCTTTTTCCGCTGGACGAACTTGGCGACCCGGCCTTCGGGTGGTTATTTTTGGGCGCGGCTGTGCCCGGGGCCTATTTTTCGCACACGGAGGCCGCTCGCAAGGTCTCGCGCCATTCCGAGTCCGGCAAACAAAGTTGGCCAGCCCCACCCCCCAAGGCTATAGCCCACCCGTTTTTGTGGCCTTTTTCCGCTGGACGAACTTGGCGCCCCGGCCTTCGGGCAGTTATTTTTGGACGCGGCTGTGCCCGAGGCCTATTTTTGGCACACGGAGGCCGCTCGCAAAGTCTCGCGCCATTCCGAAACCAGCGGACGAAGTTGGCCAGCCCCACCCCCCAAGGCTATAGCCCACCCGTTTTTGTGGCCTTTTTCCGCTGGACGAACTTGGCGCCCCGGCCTTCGTGCGGTTATTTTTAAGCGCGGCTGTGTCCGTGGCCTATTTTTGGCACACGGTGGCCACTCGTAAAGTCTCGTGCCATTCCGAGTCCGGCGGACGAAGTGGGATGCCCCACCTCCCAAGGCTATAGCCCACCCGTTTTTGTGGCCTTTTTCCGCTGGACGAACTTGGTGCCCCGGCCTTCGGGCTTTTATTTTTGGGCGCGGCTGTGCCCAGGGCGTATTTTCAGCACACGGAGGCCGCTCGCAAAGTCTCGCACCATTCCGAGTCTGGCGGAATAAGTTGGCCAGCCCCACCCCCCAAGGCTATAGCCCACCCGTTTTTGTGGCCTTTTTCCGCTGGACGAACTTGACGCCCCGGCCTTCGGGTGGTTATTTTGGGGCGCGGCTGTGCCCGGGGCCTATTTTTGGCACACGGAGGCCGTTCGCAAAGTCTCGCGCCATTCCGAGTCCGGCGGACGAAGGTGGCCAGCCCCACCCCCCAAAGCTATAGCCCACCCGTTTTTGTGGCCTTTTTCCGCTCGACGAACTTGGCGCGCCGGTCTTCGGGCGGTTAATTTTGGGCGCGGCTGTGCCCGGGGCCTATTTTTGGCACACGGAGGCCGCTCGCAAAGTCTCGCGCCATTCCGAGTGCGGCGGACGAAGTAGGCCAGCCCCACCCCCCAAAGCTATAGCCCGCCCGTTTTTGTGGCCTTTTTCCGCTGCACGAACTTGGCGCCCCGGCCTTCGGGCGGTTATTTTTGGGCGCGGCTGTACCCGCGCCTATTTTTGGCACACGGAGGACGCTCGTAAAGTCTCGCACCATTCCGATTCCGGCGGACGAAGTTGGCCAGCCCCACCCCCCAAGGCTATAGCCCACCCGTTTTGGTGGCCTTTTTCTGCTGGACGACCTTGGCGCCCCGGCCTTCGGACGGTTATTTTTGGGAGCGGCTGTGCCTGGGGCCCATTTTTGGCACACGAAGGCCGCTCGCTAAGACTCGCGCCATTCCGAGTCCGGCGGACGAAGTTGGACAGCCCCACCCCCCAAAGCTATAGCCCACCCGTTTTTGTGGCCTTTTTCCGCTCGACGAACTTGGCGCGCCGGTCTTCGGGCGGTTAATTTTGGGCGCGGCTGTGCCCGGGGCCTATTTTTGGCACACGGAGGCCGCTCGCAATGTCTCGCGCCATTCCGAGTGCGGCGGACGAAGTAGGCCAGCCCCACCCCCCAAAGCTATAGCCCGCCCGTTTTTGTGGCCTTTTTCCGCTGCACGAACTTGGCGCCCCGGCCTTCGGGCGGTTATTTTTGGGCGCGGCTGTACCCGCGCCTATTTTTGGCACACGGAGGACGCTCGTAAAGTCTCGCGCCATTCCGAGTCCGGCGGACGAAGTTGGCCAGCCCCACCCCCCAAGGCTATAGCCCACCCTTTTTTGTGGCCTTTTTCCGCTGGACGAACTTGGCGCCCCGGCCTTCGGGCTGTTATTTTTTGAGGCGGCTGTTCCCGGGGCTTATTTTTGGCACACGGAGGCCGCTCGCAAAGTCTCGCGCCATTCCGAGTCCGGCGGATGAAGTTGGCCCGCCCCACCCCCCAAGGCAACAGCCCACCCGATTTTGTGGCCATTTTCCGCTGGACGAACTTGGCGCCCCGGCCTTCGGGCGGATATTTTTGGGTGCGGCTGTGCCCGGGGCCTATTTTTGGCACACGGAGGCCGCTCGTAAAGTCTCGTTCCATTCCGAGTCCGGCGGACGAAGTGGGCCAGCCCCACCCCCCAAGGCTATAGCCCACCCGTTTTTGTGGCCTTTTTCCGCTGGACGAACTTGGCGTCCCGGCCTTCGGGCGGTTATTTTTGCGAGCGGCTGTGCCCGGGGCCAATTTTTGGCACACGGAGGCCGCTCGTAAAGTCTCGCGCCATTCCGAGTCCGGCGGACGATGTTGGCCAGCCCAACCCCCCAAGGCTATAGCCCACCCGTTTTTGTGGCCTTTTTCCGCTGGACGAACATGGCGCCCCGGCCTTCGGGCGGTTGTTTTTGGGAGCGGCTGTGCCCGGGGCCTATTTTTGGCACACAGAGGCCGCTCCCAAAGTCTCGCGCCATTCCGAGTCTGGCGGACGAAGTGGGCCAGCCCCACCCCCAAGGCTATAGCCCACCCGTTTTTGTGGCCTTTTTCCGCTGGACGAACTTGGCGCCCCACCCGTCGGGCCGTTATTTTTGGGCACAGCTGTGCCCGGGGCCTATTTTTGGCATACGGAGGCCGCTCGTAAAGTCTCGCGCCATTTTGAGTCCGGCGGACGAAGTTGGCCAGCCCCACCCCCCAAGGCTAAAGCCCACCCGTTTTTGTGGCCTTTTTCCGCTGGACGAACTTGGCGCCCCGGCCTTCGGTAGGTTATTTTTGGACGCGGCTGTGCCCAGTGCCTATTTTTGGCACACGGAGGCCGCTCGCAAAGTCTCGCGCCATTCCGAGTCCGGCGGACGAAGTTGGCCAGCCCCACCCCCGAAGGCTATAGCCCACCCATTTTTGTGCCTTTTTCCGCTGGACGAACTGGGCGCCCCGGCGTTCGGGCGGTTATTTTTGGACGCGGCTCTGCCCGGGGCCTAGTTTTGGCATACGGAGGCCGTTCGTAAAGTCTCGCGCCATTCCGAGTCCGGCGGACGAAGTTGGCCAGCCCCACCCGCCAAGGCTATAGCCCACCCGTTTTTGTGGCCTTTTTCCGCTGGACGAACTTGGCGCCCCGGCCTTCGGGCGGTTATTTTTGGGTACGGCAGTTCCCGGGGCCTATTTATGGCACACGGAGGCCGCTCGCAAAGTCTCGCGCCATTCCGAGTCCTGCGGACGAAGTTGGCCAGCCCCACCCCCCAAGGCTATAGCCCACCTGTTTTTTGCGGCCTTTTTCCGCTGGACGAACTTGGTGTCCCGGCCTTCGGGTGGTTATTTTTGCGAGCGGCTGTGCCCGGGGCCTAGTTTTGGCACACGGAGGCCGCTCGCAAAGTCTCGCGCCATTCCGAGTCCGGCGGACGAAGTTGGCCAGCCCCACCCCCCAAGGCTATAGCCCACCCGTTTTTGTGGCGTTTTTCCGCTGGACGAATTTGGCGCCCCGGCCTTCGGGAGGTTATTTTTGGACGCAGCTGTGCCCGGGGCCTATTTTTGGCACACGGAGGCCGCTCGCAAAGTCTCGCGCCATTCCGAGTCCGGCGGACGAAGTTGGCCAGCCCCACCCCCCAAAGCTATAGCCCACCCGTTTTTGTGGCGTTTTTCCGCTGGACGAACTTGGTGCCCCGGCCTTCGGGAGGTTATTTTTGGGCACGGCTGTGCCCGGGGCCTATTTTTGGCACACGGAGGCCGCTCGCAAAGTCTCGCGCCATTCCGAGTGCGGCGGACGAAGTAGGCCAGCCCCACCCCCCAAAGCTATAGCCCGCCCGTTTTTGTGGCCTTTTTCCGCTGCACGAACATGGCGCCCCGGCCTTCGGGCGGTTATTTTTGGGCGCGGCTGCACCCGCGCCTATTTTTGGCACACGGAGGACGCTCGTAAAGTCTCGCGCCATTCCGAGTCCGGCGGACGAAGTTGGCCAGCCCCACCCCCCAAGGCTATAGCCCACCCTTTTTTGTGGCCTTTTTCCGCTGGACGAACTTGGCGCCCCGGCCTTCGGGCTGTTATTTTTTGAGGCGGCTGTTCCCGGGGCTGATTTTTGGCACACGGAGGCTGCTCACAAAGTCTCGCGCCATTCCGAGTCCGGCGGATGAAGTTGGCCCGCCCCAACCCCCAAGGCAATAGCCCACCCGATTTTGTGGCCATTTTCCGCTGGACGAACTTGGCGCCCCGGCCTTCGGGCGGATATTTTTGGGTGCGGCTGTGCCCGGGGCCTATTTTTGGCACACGGAGGCCGCTCGTAAAGTCTCGTTCCATTCTGAGTCCGGCGGACGAAGTGGGCCAGCCCCACCCCCCAAGGCTATAGCCCACCCGTTTTTGTCGCCTTTTGCCGCTGGACGAACTTGGCGCCCCGGCCTTCGGGCGGTTATTTTTGGGCGCGGCTGTGTCCGGGGTCTATTTTTGGCACATGGAGGCCGATCGTAAAGTCTCGCGCCATTCCGATTCCGGCGGACGATGTTGGCCAGCCCCACCCCCCAAGGCTATAGCCCACCCGTTTTTGTGGCCTTTTTCCGCTGGACGAACTGGGTGCCCCGGCCTACGGGCGGGTATTTTTGGGCGCGGCTGTGCCCGCGGCCTATTTTTGGCACACGGAGGTGCCTCGAAAAGTCTCGCGCCATTCCGAGTCCGGCGGCCGAAGTTGGCCAGCCCCACCCCCCAAGGCTATTGCCCACCCGTTTTTGTGGCCATTTTCCGCTGGACGAACTTGGCGCCCCGGCCTTCGGGCTGGTATTTTTGGGCGCGGCTGTGGCCGCAACCTATTTTTGGCACACGGAGGTGCCTCGAAAAGTCTCGCGCCATTCCGAGTCCGGCGGCCGAAGTTGGCCAGCCCCACCCCCCAAGGCTATTGCCCACCCGTGTTTGTGGCCATTTTCCGCTGGCCGAACTTGGCGCCCCGGTCTTCGGGCGGGTATTTTTTTCGTCGCGGCTGTGCCCGCGGCTTATTTTTGGCACTCGCAGGCGCCTCGCAAAGTCTCACGCCATTCCGAGTCCGGCGAACGAAGTTGGCCAGCCCCACCCCCCAAGGCTATAGCCCACCCGTGTTTGTGGCCATTTTCCGCTGGCCGAACTTGGCGCCCCGGCCTTCGGGCGGGTATTTTTTTCGCCGCGGCTGTGCCCGTGGCCTGTTTTTGGCACTCGCAGGCGCCTCGCAAAGTCTCACGCCATTCCGAGTCCGGCGAACGAAGTTGGCCAGCCCCACCCCCCAAGGCTATTGCCCACCCGTTTTTGTGGCCTTTTTCCGCTGGACGAACTTGGCGCCCCGGCCTTCGGGCGGGTATTTTTGGGCGCGGCTGTGTCCGCGGCCTATTTTTGGTACACGGAGGCGCCTCGCAAAGTCTCGCGCCATTCCGAATTCGGCGGACGAAGTAGGCCAGCCCCACCCCCCAAGGCTATAACCCACCTGTTTTTGTGGCCTTTTTCCGCTGGACTAACTTGGCGCCCCGGCCTTCGGGCTGGTATTTTTGGGCGCGGCTGTGCCCGCGGCCTATTTTTGGCACACGGAGGCGCCTCGTCAAGTCTCGCGCCATTCCGAGTCCGGCGAACGAAGTTGGCCAGCCCCACCCCCCCAGGCTATTGCCCACCCGTTTTTGTGGCCTTTTTCCGCTGGACGAACTTGGCGCCCCGGCCTTCGGGCGGGTATTTTTGTCTTGCGGCTGTGCCCGCGGCCTATTTTTGG